>JBAMYA010000019.1:15903802-15919241 GCA_037176975.1 Arrhamphus sclerolepis
ACTTGGCCTACGTCAAGGCCAACTCAAAGTCGATCACTGTGATCTAAAGTGATGACAGCTACCTTTTAACACCATTATGTAAGACAACCACTCAAAGAGTCAACAACTACTCTTGCCTAAATTTTTTTGGGCCTTGTATAATTTTCCCTTATAAGGTACATAAAAATTCATCACCTGAACAGATATCATGATCTTCTTTACCTATAGAGGCCAAAACTGTAAATATGTTTATATCTGCTGTAAAGTTGAGTGTGTTTTACAAGGTGGTCAATGAGATTAACTCACTTTTGGAGTCAGCCCCTAGTGGTGGTCTGAGGAACAGCAGTATTCATCTCTCTGGCGTTACACTGCAGCCCCATTCTGCTGTAAAGCAGAGGCTTTAGCAATATCTTAGTCTTGATCACTGAAGTGTGTTAAAAAAATAAGCAAATATACCAAAATCAAGGGCCGATAAGTGTTATTGCTCCACAAATCTTGAGTTCTTCAGCCATGCCGAAGCCAAGAAAAACAAGCAAAATTATACAAGTCTTACCACAAAGAAAAGATATCAGTAATGAGACAGTGATAGAAACCAGTGGTGCTTCCCATCAGCCGAAAGGTTGATTAGTGAGGCCATCTGAGCGCTTGTACGGTGAAAAAGATCATACAAAAGTGGAAAACATTCAGGAAAGAAATTTATGCCAAGGGCAGACTGTATAATATTCTGAGAAATCTCTTTTCAGTTTAAAAAAAATAAAATAAAATGGCAATACAGCTTAGGTTTCAAAAACTGCCTCTGAGCAAACTACAAGACTCGTGAAACAGTGTTCTACAGAGAAACGAGACCGAAGTGGAGATAACTGGCCATAATACACAAAAGCAAACATATCAGTACAAATCAGCCATCAAGGACAGAGACGTGAGGATCTGGTTTGTTACGTAACCACAGGATCTGGTCACCTTCCAGTCACTGATATGAGCATGCAATTCTGCATTTACTAAAGCACAGTGAGATGTAAGGAAAGACATTTTGCTAAAGACGTTTCCTGACCAAGTTGGCCTCAAAAAAAGAGACAAGGTTGCTGTTTTTAATTTTAAATCAAGAGCATGCAGTTAGTCATAACAAGATTAGTGGAGTTTCATTTCTGGAATTTCAAAAGTTGTTGGGTTATTTTGTGTGTGTGTTGCATTGAGCACGAGTCAAGTGTCATCTTGAGGGCAGACGTCTCGTCTCTACAGTATCTCCAATACATGGATAAACAACACTATAAGCCAGCGAGTAAACATATATATATTTTGATTTTCAGAATGGACTTTTCATTTAAAGTTGTTAACAAAAAAAGAGAGAGATGCAAAAGAAGAAATATATAACAGTGGCAGCAGTTATTTGAAGTATATTTGTGCATCAGCGCCTCCTCCTTCGTCTCAGTCTTCCTGTTACTAAAGACAGGTCCAAAATTGAGTCTTATCTGAGGCTAATAGAGAGGGTGCAGTGTTTTTACCCTTCCAATTACAGAGAACACAGAAATGATAAGGTATTTTATGTCTTTGCTTGTTTATGCTCTCAGTGCTAATTCAGGGAGTACATGGGTTGAGAAGGAGACAATACCTGGAAACTCCACTGAATAATGTATTTTAGGTGGGAGGATGTTGTGATCAGGATCCAAGGGAAGTCTAAGGAGGCAACAGTCTTCCATTAGTGTGGCGAGTGATGTAATTAGAAAAAAGCAGCCAGATATATGAGGGATGGATGGAGGAAGAAGGATTTCATTGTCTTGGAGGCACATGTTTCTGTCCTATGCACTTTTTTTTTTTTAAATTGATTCGGGTCATTGTATTCTTAATTCACACAAACCACAATTGAAAATAAAATACAACAGCATAACCAGAGAGTCCATTGAATTTTAATGAAAACATTTCAAACCCATTAACACAGAAACAAGAGAACAGTTGTCAGTGCTCTTAGCATTGCGGTATAAAAGTATCTGCAATAACAACAACTGCACATGGAAAGCAGTTTCCACTGTTCATCTATAGATGGAGAGAAAATTAAGATTTAAGTGTCAAGTAAGGGATTGGCATTTTTTTTTTTCAACATCATCTGTCAGTGTGAACCAGTGAGCACGTTGAAACACCAGCATTCACATGCAGTATATTTAAAACCAAATCTCAGCTTGAGATTTGAAACGTGAACAAAGACATTGTCAATAAAATACAATATACAACTGACTCTGTGTGTCACACTCACTCATTCACTCACACACACACACACACACACGTACAGGTATTACTGTTTCTCTCTTTGAAAGTAATACTTCTAAAGTCTCTCTGGCTTCTATCTAATTAAACAGCTATTGAATGCAATAATACACAGAATGACTTCAACCACAACAGCAGGCTGGACACTGGAAAATATAACTTTAGTTTACTTTAAGGCAATGCTGATAATTACTTTATAGACCAAATAAAGGTTAACATCAATAACAAACTTTTTTTTCTTTTATTTTTTTGGTGCACAATCCAACACACTAGTGCAAACAGGAATATCCTGAAAGCTAGTGATTAAACAGTCACAACATCTGATACATTTCATGATTCTCAGATGTTTTTTTCTGGATCATTTTTATCAAAATAACCATCCTTTTTATCTATGCATGTTGTTTTTTTTGCTTTTTTTCATTTTTCATCCCATGCCTAACCAAAAGGGGACTGAAAAAAGAAAAGAAATCTCATATAGGAGTATCAAGAGATGTGAATATTGTTACTATTTATAATCACTTGCTTGTCTCATTACAATTTTCTGCAGATTCAGGTTGTAAAATAAGTCATAGGCACTGGTCAATTCTTTTTATTAACCATCTAGTTTTGTTTTCATAATTCCGTCTTCCAAACAAAGAATTGGTTTGGTTCATCTGGATTCAACTTTGAGGTCCAACAGATGTGAAAGGAGCTGCCTGTGTGGATGCTCATGCGTAACCATACGGCAAATTAGAGAAATGAAGCATTGGATGGAAGCTGAGCAGCAACCAGATTAGTATCAAGAAAAGACATTCAATATCGCGTGCGGTGGAGTAGGAACACCAGTGAATGACTGGTGTTGGTTTTGAAGTGTAAACTTCATGATGCAAGACGTTATTAGCAATTCTGCAGCCATCTTTGAGTAGTGGCTCTTGTACAATCCCGTACAAGTCATCGCGTAAATCCTGCCTCCGCCATGTTGGTTCGGTACATTCTGTACCGGTGCTTCTAATGGGAGGAGTTATGGACCCATTTCACAAGATAAATTTTTTTAGCAGAAAGAATGAATATGAGTGTCCAGGCTAATATGAAAACACCACATGCAGATTTAAAAACATCCTCATACCAAGGAGGATAGTTGCAGCATCAGAACACATTTGAATAATTCACCTCACTGGTTGCACATGACTCCTTAAAATATCGAACTGTTCCATTAAAATGAATGTCAGAACTCTGTGAGCTGGAATATAATTGCTACCATACCAGTGTATGAACATGCCAAAAATAGCAAACCACTGAAACTCAGTTCAAAATACAGTTTAGCATACAAATGATATACTGAAATGTTTCTTATATAGAAAATCAACACCTCTAATTTGTTACAACATGCAGTAATATACCATTTTTTCCAACAACAAACATCTGACACTTCAGCGACATATTTGCAGAACTCCTGAGCTGCAAACAGTCGTGGGGAAAATCACCAACAGTCTGTCTGTTTTCAAGCGGGTCTATGAGGACTTATCACTTGTAACAACTGACCAATATATTACTGTAAAGAGCTTACTGGTAAGCTTTCAGCTCAGCACAAATCGATCTTCAGCGGAATCACCAGTTTTATCAAATCCCATACTGCAGTAAAAGTGATGAAGCTTTTTTTTTTCCTCCTGCACTGGAACCACTCAGTGAAAAGAACCAAGAAACCAAGATGTGACTGAGATAGATTCAGAGTTTTAGTCAATCGTTCTGGAAAAGGTCGTTTGAATTTGCAGAAAATGACTACCCCTGGTCTGAAAACATACACAGATGACTGAGCCCATGTTAATAAGGTGCCTTGGGTCTTACTGGATTAAAACTCCATTGTTTAAATGGTAAACATTACTTGAACAAAAACCTTTACTTGCATTCTTCTTTCATAGTTTCCTTTCTTTACCTTATAGAATTTATTTCTTTTATAATGTTCCTAACTTCACAGTTTATATGAAATGATAAGCCAAGAAATGTGAAGTCACAAAGCACTAATATAAAGTTATAAAATAGGTCAAACAATCTGCAGAAAACATCGGTCATGTATGAGCTGCACTGTTAAAAAGATTTGTGACAGTAACAATATTTCATCTGGACTCAGATTACAAACAGATCCACAAAATCACAACAGAAATACACTGAAACTCAGCACCGATACAACTGAAAGTTTTCAACCACGCCAGAAGAAACACCAGTGAGAATTTGATAATAAGAAGGCTGAGTACAAGTTACATTTCTGAACCCTGGTGTGCAGAAGACATCACAACATGTCACCAACTTTCACACCGTAACAAAACAAACAGCAGTGCTACTGTATATCACCTTTATATATAGCACGTCAAAAGCGGTGCTGCAAGTGGGCAAAAAGCGCCGGGTGAGAACAACCTTTGAAGAATTCAGCAGAAGCTTTGTGGGAGTGTGTAAGGAACCTTAGTAATTTGCATCACTAATGTCTCTGACTTTTATTCTTTCTGAAGTTGTTCTCTTCTGCCGAGCACTCAAGGCTGCAATCATTTGCAATTTCTTCTAATTCCTCACAAAGGCAATGGGTATACCAAAAGAGTAGAGGGCTGCTAATTATGTTAAATAGCATACTTTTTTCCTGTATGTCTTTTTTTTTTTTTTTTGACATTTCTGCGTTCTTCCAAGAGCTACATTAAAATTAAAACTGCAATGCTGCTCATCAGCGCTTCTCACTCGCTGGTGCATAATAAGCATTTCAATGACAAATGCAGAAACTACTACTTCTAGTATGTTGTTAAATACAGTATAAATCCAACATGCATTTAGAGCCATTTCAAAAATAATTTTACATACTATATGTTGTACATAGAAAATTAGGAAAAGTTATCTCACTCACACACACAGTAAGGCTTTCGGGTTTCAGAAAACTTTGAGCATGTCATCCGAACAGCAGTGACATGTTTGTGCCATGCAGCTGCTACTCAGTGTGATACTGTTGCTCCAATCTACTTATTTGAATACGTAACACATTTACATGCACATAGTCATTTGTCGACTGTCATTACTGCAACTAAGGCTGAAGCCTGGCTGCATATGTTGAGGACTGTGATTCTGTTTACACGGACTAATGAGTTACATTTAATGAGTCTACATTTAAGTCAGTGGCTTAAATGGTGGTGTAAAATTACATATTTCAAGTGCTAACCTACACTCCGCATCAGAGCGCAGAGAAAGTAGCTAAAAGATCATTTGAGAGCAGAATAAGGAACCACCTCTGTGCCCAAGTTCACACCACGCGGTCTGCAGGCATAATGATGATAGTGCTGTGCCAATTTGGTGTGTTCCTGTTGCTTAGATGCACAAGATTTAATCAAGTTGTTGCCAGGCTGCAGCTGGATGGTCCACACAGTTTCTGCTTAAAGCTCAACTAAATATTTAGGTAGCCTATATCAAGGACATGAATGGATGTCCACATCTGTATTGTTCCTTTGTTTCTCACTGAGCCAGAGCTGTGTATCAAATCCAAAATCTATCCCACATTGTGTAAAATGTGATCTAAACATAAGATCTGTTTCTGTATTTTAGTTTTAGAGGCCTTTTTAAGTAAAAACGAAGATCTGAATGCAGAGCTACATACAGATGTTCTGGAATCATCACGCACCAGTAACCTGATGTACAACACAGCAGCAGTGGTCTTAGAGATGCTTACCTACAAGATTAACACTGCAGGCTGTAAGAAGCAGTCTCTCCCCATGAAGAAGTAGGATGGAAACTAAGATTAAGACAACACAGCGAGAAGTAAGCCAGCTTTCACAGAAAAGGAAAAGCGCAAAGAAATTCCTAAGATTTATGACAAACTCTTCATATCTGAGGCACTGGAGAGTGCCAAACAAAGACTCACAGCTCTGGTTACCAAACTGAGAAGGTACACTGTAGAAGCAGAAACCAGGAGGATAAACTCTGTGTTTTCCATCAAAGCATTCAAGGTGTGCTGGCAGTGTTTGGGTAATAAGATAAGAACCGATGCTCTACGGCTATAGATCTGAAACCTGGCCACAGCAGTCTCCCAAAACAACCAGTGACCATCACAATGGCATCTAAGAGGTATCAAGGGCTAGACATCCCCGGGCCTGGACATGACACACATCTACCAGCTGAAGAAACCAACAGCACTCCATGAACATCTAGCAGTACAAATGAACCAGCTGCTGCCCTGCCAGTGTTGGCCAACCCCACTGACATACTGGTAACCTGACCACGGGAGATTAAAGTCACTGGTTTTAAAAGAAGAAAGCTCCTCACAATGCATGGAGGGTTTCAGCCCAACTCCAGCCCATTGAGAATGTATGCTAAGTGGAAGGAGGGAGTTGAAGTCCTACCAGTGGCCAGAAAAAGCTTCTCCCAATGGGAAAATATCTCCAAAGGTGGTAAAGAATGAAACAGTAAAGATCCCATTGTATTTTCAAATCCACACCAACAAATTGTGCCGAATAGCCAGACATTGGTCTAAATGGAAAACGACCTTGCTAACTTGACCAGAGAATTCTGACAAAAATGGTTGTATCTTGTACAGACTGAAGTTTTTATTGGGTTAAAACTGGAATATTGCTGGGCATGTGAATACAGCCTATCCCATAACATCACGTGAGTGTGACAACTATAAAAGCACAGTAGTTAGTTAACACTGCAGTCCCAGGAAGCTAAATGATGGTGGTTATGTTCTAAAGCTATTTCTGCTTTAGAGCGTAACCACCGTAACACAAAAAGTAAATTGCATTTTATTCATCGGATTTATTGCTTTGTTTTGTGATTGTCGGCAGTGTGGCCTCTACTTCTCTGAACACTGCTGCTCATTCTGCCGAGCAGAGGAGGAGGGGCCACGTTTAAAAAGCAACATTTACAAAAGATAAACTGCCTAATGTGCCTTTAAGGCCATTTTCATACAGATTTTAAGATTTTCACCTCTTTTTTTTTTTTATACCTATAAACGATGTATGTGGCTAATTTGAGCTGTCATTCTTTGAAAACAAATGGTGTTAATGGTGTTGAAGTTCTAATAAATTACATGACCTTTATTTATAAACCATTTCATGAGACCAGGTCAATTTAGGATTTCAGATTAGGTGTCTCAGGAATCTGAGGCATTCATTTGTTCTCCAAACTCCCCAAATACTGGTTCGATGAGACTTGATAGTATCTGTAAGAAGCTTTCTCAATCCACAGGGTCCCAATGGTCTATTGCTAAACTCCCAGTACCAGACACTCCAGGAAACCATCAGATGTCCCCTTGTCCAGACTCTGAAGGCTCTTTTGGGAACACAAGGAGGACTTACTCAGTGTGACGTGGGTGGCCATAATGTTATGTCTGTTCGGCTTCTTCCCCAACAAAACTACACTTTGCAGAGAGAATTTGTGATTTTAACCCAGAATTACCATGTGATCACAAGCAAGCAGACCTTGAGGGACATTGCCAGAACTAGACTTCCTCAAAAGAAAACAACGTAATGGAGTCGATAAAAGTATCTCCAGCTTTTTCCCTATTTTTTTTTCTTGTAAATGTTGAATTCTCCTCATTTTTTACTTACATAGCTCTCAAGTGGTATTATAGATAAACACTGGCAAGACAGTAGACTTTTTGTTGCTTTACAACAATGTTCTATAGGACCCCTTTAAGCTGAAGCTCAGAACTGCAGCATTAAGTTGTGAACGTTTGTAGAATGTTCTGTCATCTGCAGTATTTAATCAGCTCATGACAGTTGAACAGTTTAGCCTTACTTACTTAATCATATTATGATTCTATTTTTGATGTGCATGTAAATGTGGCTGCTCTATTTTTCCCCTGCCCTCCCATGTGGATCAAAGGGTCATTTGCACATCAGGATGTAGTGCCACTTCAAAGCTCACACTCATTCATAAAAGCATCTTTGTGTTCAGCATGCTGCAGCTGAATCCAGAGTTGCTGTGGATTTTTCTTTCTCTCTCTCTCTCTTTTTTAAACATTTCAATGATAAAACATGCCACGAATGGACATGAGCTGGACTGATGCACAGGTGTCCTCCAACCATTGAAACAGGCCAGATCAGGAAGTTGGCTGGTGGATGTGTTCAGAATGGAAACCTTTCAGTCAGTCAACTTCATCCGTTGCTGTGGAGCCCAGTTTGGTTTAATGGGTTTACTGATTACTGAGTGAAGGAGCTTGGACAACCTCAATCATCATAAATCCTTCATCCATGTACATGAAGAGGGGTCATTTTCTACACTTGTTGTTGTGGGTGTTTTTGTTTCACAGATTTAAGACCCATTTTTTTCTAAATCTTCCATTTTCCTCTGCTTTTTTATTTTTTACTGTCCGCGTTTTGGGTCAGTTGAGTTGAATAGAGAATAGATACAAACCAGTGCAAACATCTAACGGAGGTTCAGTCACAGTCCTTGCCTTATTTATTTATTTATTATTTTGCCTCCTTTGACCTCCACGCCTGTGCCTTCAGATACCTGAGAGCAGCTTCGTCAGAGGAACCTCCCTCTCCCCCAGCAGCGTGTCCCTCTTGAGACTGGTGCCTTTGTTGACCACCTTGAACTTCACGGAGAGGTTCTTCACTTGGATGGAGCTGATGGAGTCAAAGAAGAAGTCCTCGTTGAAGACCGGGTTGCGGCTGTTCTTGATGATGTTGCTCCGTTGCTTCTGCAGCTTGCCGGGATTCAGGTACACGGACACGCAGCAGTTGATGCTTTTGATGTCAAAGTGTTTGTCATAGAGGCTTTCCGTCGCCAGGACGCGGATGAGCAGGCGGGAGGTGCTGGAGTCGTAGTTGGCGCTGATCCTCAGCGTGCCACCTTTGTGCAGGTTGATGGTGTGCTCCGTCTGGAGGCCTTGGTCGGAAGCTGACGCGCCGCCGTGAAAGGAAGGGACGTGCAGGCGTCTCTGGATGTTGGGGCTGGGCTCGGCCGAGCTGCACTCGTCGGTGGACAGGGAGCTGTGGCGAGCCAGAGTCCGCTTGGCTTTCACAACTTTGGCCTGCGTCTCGTGCGTAAAGATCTTGAGCAGGGACGCGGAGCGCGAGAGCAGGGGTGAGCTGAAGGGGGAGGACTCTGCAGAGGAGCAGGTGTCACTCTCTCCTCCACTGAAGTACCGATAAGGGTTCATGTGAGAAGTGCTGAAGTCCCCAGGATTCAGGTGGTTTCCAGAGTCACTGCTTTTGCCCGGAGTCTTCCTCTGGGTGTTTGGGGAGGTGATGGGACTGGTGAGCTCGCAGTGGAACAGCGACTCTTTACGGCGAGTGTGGGGGCTTTCCTTGAGGGTCGCAAAGCCATATGATGTCTGAGTTTTGGGGACATAAGGCAGGGACATGGCTGTCTGCGACTGTGGGTCTGCGTTGGTGTCTCCGGCCACAACATCATCAGCACTCTCTATCTGGATGATGTGGCGGTTTGCAGCTCTCAGCAGGTTCTTTGTGTCTCCAGCAATCTTGGTCATCAGACGAGGGCTTCTCGGGCTGCTGATCTTTCTGCCACCGCCAATGGTTTGCTCGGAGGTGGACGGCTGCAGCCCCTCTTTGGGTTTTAGTTGGGACGTCTCAGGCTCTGCGGGGCAGCTGACCAGTTTGGGAGGAATGAAAAAGTCTGGGATTTTGTCAGGAGTGAGGACGTTGCTGTAGGCCGGGGCGGCATCTTTCTTGTCTCCTCCGTCCCCCTGACGCAGCACACCGGTCTCCACGGACCCCCGGATCTTATCCAGAACCCACATGGTTCCGACAGAGAGAGATATGCGGAGTAGGTTCAGTCAGGAGCGTCTGCAATTAATGACAAACATGGGTGAGGAGTGGGGGTGGGGGGATAAATGATCACTCCACAGGGAGAACAGGGATAAAAATATCACCTTAGTGAACCACCACTGCGCACTGCTGCGCACTGTGCCAATAAACTGCAAGTATATTCACAAGATTAACACAGAGCAAACAGACAGCAGACAGTGTCAGATTCAGGCACCCTTTACATCTTAATATGTGACATCAACCTCCAGATATAACGACTGGGAATAGAACAAAGTCTCTGAAGTATAAGTGCCCTCCATTTAACAGAAAAAAAATATTTTTCTTTTGAAAAGCTGCAGTTCATTCAACTAATCACAAATAGGCAAAATGTGAATCCTTAAGTAAGAAATGATACGAAACACATCACAGCATCAAATTTACAACACAATTTTATTTGTTCTCAGTTAATTTAAGTCAAATTAGTTAACTGGTGAAAACAAAGTCAACGTGGAACTAGAATCTGAAGATATGCTTTTTCATTATTCATATATAAAGGGGGCCAATATTCATATCAATCGTTCTTAGTATTAACCTGAATGTTGATATGACTGATATATGCGTCTCTTTGTATTGCGGTTTTAATAAGACGGTCATAGATGGTAATTTTGTCAAGTTATAAAGTAGAAAGTGCATATAACAGTTAGGCTTAATTTAAAAAAAATAATTGTCCTCCTGCTTTATACTGTAGCACATTTCTTTCAGCGAAAAACTTAAGAGGAAAAATGCTGTTCAACAGGTGCGAGAACGTTTCCTTTTTTTTCTTTTCTTTTTGATCCCGAGTTTGTTTCCAAACATCTCAAATTAAAAGTCGCTCTAAAGTCTGTCACAGGTCGGCGAATCTCTCTGTTTTTCCATTGATAATCATAAATGATGAAGGCTACTTACAGAAGTGAGGAGAAGTGCGCGCTGCTGCTGCTGCTCATCTGCGCCTGCAGTCACAGCTGCTCTCTGGACGAGCGTGTGCGCTCCGCGGCGCCGCTGCTTTGCGCCCTCGCGGTCTCTGCTCCGGAGCTCCTGTCGTGCGTTTTATCGACGGCACAAAGCTGCAGCTGGCCAATAAGATCGATCTCTGCCATTCCCCGTTTCCCAGCAAGACCAGATAGCTAGTAACACTGGTTTTGTCTGAAGTTACACTGCCACTTTCCCCAAGTGCTGTTCTTTTTTTTTTTTAGTAAATCGTATCATTTTGTTGCCACAGGTGTCATATAAAAAAAATTTTTTTACTCATCTTATATAATAAGATGTTATTGCTTTTATATCTCCCCCCGTTTCAATTCAATTTTAACACTTTATTAAAAGCAAGAAAGCCACTTTTTATATCTGAAAGAGACGACTTTTTTCTCACTTCTCTATTCTCAAGCTTCATCCAAAGACTTTAAGATGTTGTGCGCCACTAAATCATGAAGGGCTGTGCCTGGCCGACCAGAAAATGTGCGTCCGTGTGTGTGTGTGTGTACATATGTGGGCGCGCGCGTGGTCCAACTGCGTTCAATCTTAACATTCCTCCTCTTTTCTGCGTCCATGTCTTCGGGTTTAAACCGAGTGATCGGTTTCCCTGGAAACTTTGCTATGGCAACAAATACATTTGTCTAAAATAGGATGGGCCCCATGACTTCATTGATCTTCAATACAAAAGGGACTCCCCCCACCTTGGCACTCGAGCTCGAAAGTGTTCAAGCGCCGTGGAATCTGTGTGCCAGCTGCTGTTTCCTCAAAGGTCATTTGTACATAAATTTAGTAACTCCGTTGCACTTATGTGACTGGAGAATCTTAGAAATGTGCAGGTTCGAGAGTATTGCTAAATGATCTCAACGAGAGGCCGCTTTAGTGACAAGAAATCAACTAAAATGTCCTATAAAAAAAGGACCTGACATGGTGCAGCTCTGCCTCACTGATGGAAATAAGCTGTAGGGCTGTTTTGAGCCACTTCCCATCTTATTGTTGCAGCTTTCAGCAAAAAAAGTTAGGTGCTAAATTATACTTCCATTTAAATTACAGCTTTATTTATTTTACAATTTTATAATGTAGTGGACTAATAACTAAGTGCATCTGTACTCCAACCTATTAATTATTTCCTTTTGGCATTAATCTTGACATCAGAGATAATCAAAGGAAACGTGAGTACTCAACTCAGTTCAAATCATTTTTGTTTATTTCTGAAAGTGCAAATTCACAAAAGGCAGCTCAAGGGAAAGACAACACATACAAACCTGCTTACAGACTGATGTGCTTCCACAAATGTTTATAGATGACAGAAGGTTTTCCTGTGACCTGGATGTCATGCTGTAGCCCATAGGGATGAGGTCCATGTCCACCATTTGAGCTGTCTGGACACAATTACCACTTCATCTGTCAGAAGTCCTTCTTCATGGTCATCAACCTATGGGGTTAAGGAAGCAAAAAGAATAAAAATAAATAAATAAAATTTTAATTAAAATTTCTGGGGAATACACCAGTGTCAAATCACTGAGAGCAGATCTCCAGGCTCACACTGTTCACAGCTTCCAATACAAAATAATGAGATCAATACAGAAGCTTCGGAGAATCTTCAGAGAAAAGGTTAATGTGTCTGTTCTGCTCATTATATGGATGGCCACTACATCTCTTCCAGTCTGAAAATGAGAACACCGCCGAGGCTGTTACAAACTTGAAATCACACTTCTCTGACTCAAACAGATCTGAGTCAATGTGACTGCCTTTGCTTGTTCTCTCCAGGGATAGACACATGTACCAACACAAAGACGGTGACCAGAGCAGTGATACGTTGGGGGGAGAAAAGAAAAAAAAAATGACCCGAAGGATAACAGCCAGAGGCTCCCTGGAAACATGAGGAGAAGCTGAGGCTGGTATGTGGAAACCAGGCTGAGCAGGAGATGCACAGAAGCCCAGCAGGAGGTCCAGCATACAACCTGGTTTGAACATGTACAATTACTCTTAACATGTACAGCCGCCATCACAGCCCAACAAAAGGGGAGGAAGAGGAGGGGGTCGGCATGTCACCATGTCCATTTTTATCCCACTCTCTTATTGTTGCCATCTATCTTTTCCTTCCTGCCTGCCAACCTGTTCCCACCTTCATCACAGCTTCTGTTGCCTTGGAGACATCTCATACTCTGACATATGGAACATCCCCACCCCCCCCCCATCTCACATTTCTACACCTAACCCAATCTGTTGTAGTTCCTCCATCTCGTTCATTCTCCAGCTCTCTGGAGCTCCCAGAAGGCTCAAACTTGGCCGTCTTCACCCTGCTTTGGATTTGGAGATTTCTGCCAGGGTGCCAGTTGGAGCAGAGGGACAAAGTGACATGTGAATCGTGATCACAGCGTGAAAGCAGATCGAGGGGCTTCAAACATCTGGCTCTGATCCAGCAGTTGGTTTTCATACGCTGGAGTTTAAGACAGACTGAAACACTGTGCAAAGTATGAACGAAACCACAGAGGAGGGAAAGGGAAGCACTTCCGCAAATGCCAGCATCATTTGAGTGTCTCGCTTTCTCTGCTTCACTGAACTGGCATTTGGAACGGACACACGCAGGGCAAAAGGTCAGACCTGTCGCCACAGGAGGCAAATTTGATGGACTCCACAGCAAATATGGTATATTCTTGTGAGGGGAAACTGGTGGGATGACTTAGGAGAGGCTTAGTAAAAGGACAAAAAGACGAAAGAAAAGTGAACTGCTGCATGCACTTACAGCTTGCCTGGAGCATCAAAATGTGGCATACTGGTCTACAAGTGGATCAGATTAAATCTGCTTCATACCCTTTGTCAGATTCATTTTCATTTTCTATTAGCAGATTATAGGGCCACAGGTGGACTGGCTTGAGCAAAAAGACACAAGAATATGCAGATAATAATAAACTACATGATTCAGGTGTATGAGGAGCAAGAAAAGGTGTAGCTCACATCGTCAGTTCATCCATCCAATCACAATTTGGCATATTTATAAGAGGACATACTTTATATAGCCCATATTAATTATGTGCATGTGAACATCGTAAACTTTTTTAAAAATCTGATAAACACAGATGTAAGATTAGAAAACATGTGAATTGCATTTTAATGAAATTAAAAATTACAGTTAGGCTATATTTAAAATATGATTCATATATTTTTTTCTTTTTTGGTCACTCAGGCTTGAGAAGACAATTGATAATTTCATCTAACAAGAGGCAAGCCTTTGCTGCCCCCTAAAGGTGTTAAGCAGAAACAAATTGGATTCTTAAAGGGAAGTAAGTTTGGTGCTTGATGAGGGCATTGAGATGTCCTTTATACTTTCATCTCCTTAATTATGAAGCAGGATGTAGCATGATATGCAGATCCTTTTAACTATTTTTAAACATGCACAAAAAAAACTAATGGAAAAAACAACCAAGGTTTTTGTAAAAAAAATAAGTCAACAGGCTCTGAAGAAGTGGAAATAAAGTGCAGCAGTTAATTACACATCACAAAGAAAAAGGCTTCCCTGGAGGCAGTTCATATCAACTTGTTTGTCTCCACCTAGAATTATTGAGCTCTGGTGTTTGTCCAGTTAACAAGAACAAGGCATGTTTTCCTAGCCTAGCTCTTGTGCAAGCAAATTACATCTCTAGGAGGAAAGAAATAGTTAGATGACATCTTTATTACTCTTTACATTTATGACAGAAGGGTCAAATTTACTAAACCAAACCAACACAACTGTCTTTTCCATCTGCAGTAAAACTGCAGGCAGAAGCATCACTTCATCCAGAAAGAACAGTGTATGAAGTATAACCACTATTCACCCCTGACAAACTGAATAACACACATTTAATATGGACTATATACTCCTATAACCTTGACCACTTGGGGGTATATAGATCAGCTGTGTTGACAAAAGAACTTGAGTACTGTGGTACTGAGCGGGAGACGATCCAGTACATCTTCAGATACCACCTTGTCCTACTAGAAGTGCATTTCAGTGCTTCTGACCCCAGCAAATGAAATTTGTTGTGATGTGCTAACATGCTGTGGTCAGAAGTGGTATTGCTACATAGAGTGGCTTTAACCCTTTGATGCAAAACATGGGTCATAAGTGACCCGGCTGAGTTTAATTTTTTTATATCTCCGCAATAACCTTTTTTTCATGACCCAGCACTCCATGAATCCCTCAAGTAACTTGTTTTTGTTCACTGCAAGACTTTATTTTTTTTTTTTTTATCTCTAAACACTTTAATAAAAATATCTTTTTCATCACAACCCTTTTAATGCACAAGATGGGTCACAAGTGACCTGCATTCATTTTCTATGGAGTTTTATTGAATGGTTAGTGTTTCTTTGCCATTTTATAAAAAAAATATTTGCCATTTAATATTCCAAGTTTCCATCACTTATTTAGTTTTTGTCTAATATCACTCATTATTTTCATTTATTTATATTTACTACTTGAATTACAACACTTT
>JBAMYA010000019.1:15919341-15959177 GCA_037176975.1 Arrhamphus sclerolepis
AATCACGGTATCTGAGCTCCACTGATGATGGCTTTTTATAGTCACGGTTACTCGGAGTCAACATACTCAGAGTTGATGGAACCAACTCAGAACCGCTGTTCTGAAACCAAAAACTCAGTTTCTGATCTCAGAGTTTGTTGACTCTGAGTTTGTTGAACCTCCTTTGTGAAACGGGCCCCTGGTCTGCGTTGTTTGTTTGTTGTCCTGTGGTGGCCCTCTTAAATTGTCTTGTTGGTTTATGTCATTTGCATTTGGTGATTATTGGAAGCACCTTCGGTGAATAACATTCAAACCCATTTTGCTCACATTTGTGACACTTTTTTGTGACAAAAACATATGACAGCTGTGTTGAAAGACAACAGGAGGGTTAAGAATTGGAATCCAACTGTAACTGCTGATCATGTTTTTGTGTGTTGCTGATTACCTGACATTTTGTGTGGGGTTCCACCTCTCTGAAGGCAGCTCGCCACTCTGTGGATCATCCACTGGTGGATGGAGGATAGAGATACACACATCCCCATTCTAGGGACACAACAGTATACGCACAAACATGTTCAGAGAAATATTATACTGCATTTTGAGAAACCATTAAAAGGCAAAACATGTGGAATACAACGTGTATATTAAATGCAAATGAATCCCTCACAGTCAGTGTAAACCCTTTTCCCTGCAGAACTACAGCTGTACTCGCATTTGTCTGATTCCCTCTTATTTTGCTGTGTGCAGTATGTTTATGGGCTGCAACCTTTGGGAAAAGGGTGTGTATTCACTAACCAATGACAGCATGTGGCTGGGAGGACTAAACGGCAAACGGCTCAAATGGGCATCACATATTCTCATGCATGCATGCTTCGCTGGCAGAAAGTGGATTTTACATAAATCTGCCAATGCAGCAGATTCCGATACGGTTGTGTGGAAATGTGGATGTGCTATGTTTTAGAACATAACTACTGTCACATAATTGGCGATTTAAGTTCTACATCTCTAATTTCTTATTCATTCTGTCTCCACATTCTGTATTCAATGGCAACTTGAATTTTGTTTACTTTTTTTCTAGTAAAGAAAAATCTAAGACAGTACAAGACATTCCATGTTTCTCCTATAAAGCAGCGTACACAGAAAACTTTTTGGTCATCTCAGTGCCAAGATTAATAATTCCTGACTTCCCAAGTGCCCTGAATGGAGCATTACTGTGTACCAAATGACTGGAAGACTGAAGGCCTCAGTTTGGAACGCTGTGTTTGCAAAACTATGACAGTCAACAATTCAACATTTAAATATAAATTACCTCATAGATGTTGGGGTGCCACATTTTGGTGAGAAAGCGGAAAGCAGGTGGAGAATACGGGTAGTCAACAGGAAACTTGATCCGAGCCTAAGGGAGAGGGAACCCAAAAGACAAGTTACAACTACTTCCACTAAATTATCACTGTTAGGGAAGTATTTCCTCTGATTAAACAGATTTGTCCAGTTACAGTTGGGCAGCTGGTTTTAAATAACCCAGATATGGAGTTTAAGTTAATATAAAATCTTCCAAACTTTTAGAGTGTTCTGGAAAACTGTTACATATAATACTTAACTTCTCTGCCAATGAAAAAAAAAGAAACATGAATTATAAACATTTGACAATTAAAATTTCTGCTTTCCTTGCAGATTTTTTACTTTGCCCTCATCTAATAATCAATTACAACAGCTGTAGTTAAAAGTGTTGATGCAACATGTGTCACTCTAGGCTTGAAAAGTAACAGTACACATGTTGCATAAGATTACAATGAATTAAAGCCAGTGTTTGGGTTATTCTCTTTTTTAGACAATCTTACCACAGTCTGTGGTAGATCTACAGATGCTACTAAAAACTACCATGAACGTACAAACACGCACTTGCAATACTGTCTTTGTGTGTCTATCTTTGCATTATGCCAGAAGAGAGACATATTTCATTCTGAAAGCTTTCCTTGTATATTTTCAGCAGTGGTGTCAACAAGCAGTAGCTGAATGAATTTCCACAATCACGCTGATCAGCTCCAATAGTAATTTAAAGAAACATATAAATAGTAACTGTGGAGTCATTGCAAACCCTTCAGAGCTGGCTGAGCATAGAGGAGCTAATGACGGTGTAATGTAATCTGGTGTGGAGGATGGGAGAGATGGAGGCTCACAGTGCATTCAGAGTGTGGTGCTCAGAGAAACACTGGTGGCTCTGAGGGGGTTGGTGGTATAAAGACATCATCTAAGTCCTCTCCAGCTGTCACTGCAGCCCAAAAGTTCTCACTTCTCACAGCTGTATGCTTCTGTAGCCTATCCTAACACTGAAGCACAACTGCACAAATGCACCAAGTAAACCTGCTCTGCAGAAGACCCCCTCCTCCCTTTCCATAAGGCGTACCACTGGAGATGAGGAGGGTGGGAGAGCTCACACACTGACTGGACTGATTACACACATGCACATCATTCACAGCAGGAACCCTTCAGCTGATCCCCTTGTCATATATATCCCACACACACTTGCTCACATTTGCTAATTCGGTATGGTCAGCTGGTCTTTGCCTCAGGGTCAGGGTATAAGGGTGGGGAGCATGGGACCGAAGGGGTGGGATAGCATTTGGAGAATAAAGGGGGTTGGGCTCTACACAATATTATAAGCTTTAAGCCTTTTTTTTTTTTTTTAAATTGCACAGCACAATTTAAACCAAGTGCCAACTTAACTGACAAAACAGAAACCTGCTAATAGTCACAGATTGTTGTTAAAGGTTTAGGAATGTGCCTCATCTTGTCATCACGAGATCCATATTAACATTTTTCGAGGCATAAATGATATAAATGAAGGGTCAACAACCAGCAAAAAGCAACTGCATTTACCCTGTAAGTTGAACAGGAAACAATGACACAATCTTAAGAAAATGAGAGTGGAAAAAAAAAACAACAAACTCTGATCGCTCCTACCAGAAAGCTGGCGGACAGGCTGAGTGCAAGGTTCAAGCCAACACAGTACACACTACAGGCTGCCAACAGTGCAGCACAAAGCATCAAGGAAGGAGGGGTGGAGGGAGAGGAAAGCCATGCATCAAACTGAATGCCTTGCAAGACAATATAAGTCTTTAAGATATCTGTACACTGGCTGAGCATGAAAATGACAGAAATACAGACTAACTCTCCTTCCACTTCATGTCCACAAACAGCCAAATGTCTGATCAGCATTTATCAATAAAGACATTTTTATCAAAAAGTAGCTGGCACCAGTTGATATTTATTGTTACTTTCAGAAAACTGGTCAATTTGAAATGATGAAAGAAGTTACCCAAAAAGGTACAAGAGGATATTTTGCTGAATGCAATGCTATACCTGTGCTTCTAGCTGGACAAAGTGGGTTTTAGAATTTCTCAGAAGATGCAAAACTATTACAGGCTGCTCAAAGTTTTGGTTGTCTTCAAATCACAGAAAATGTCTAACTGAAAAAGGCTGGTACTTGTAGTATTTCTCCAAACATTTACCTCTAAACACAATGAGACTACACTGTGGAAGTCAGAGCAACTGAGCTCTCAAATGAAACGGGTGATTTTCTGTCTTTTATCCCTGTACATATCTATGAACTGATCCTGTTGTTGTTGATCCTGTTGTTCAGTCTTCAACTTGTTGCTGGAAAGAATATGAAAGAACACATCTATGTAGTGTGTCCAACAAAATAACTTCATTCAAAAATGTGACAGCTTGAAGGCAGCTAATACTAAAGCAGAAAAGTGGCGATGTGTGTTGAGGATAAGCATGAGAACTGACCCCAGTAAGAAGGCAGGAGCATAGTTTCACAACGCAGCTTAATGGAAAGCTTTTAACTACTTTCCTGTTAAACAATTCCACAACTTCCGTAAGTTAATTGAACTATGTGGGTCACTTATCTGAACAAAATGAGCTAATAATAATATTCTACCAGCCCTTGATTATTACTTCCCAACTCAGAAACCAGACATTTTATTTGCATTTTCTATCATATTTCTCCACCACAAGAAATGGTGAGAACTTGTTAAAAGGTAAACATATTTCTCATTAAAAGATTCCCACGGATAACACTAATATTACCATTTAAACTCTACAGCCTGTGCCATCCTCATTTTACATTGTGTATTTTCAGATGATAAAACATGACTTCTGCCCATCACAACATGCAAAACTATGCATAATTGTTTTGCAGCAGTTATGATATGAACATTCTGATGCATAATAACGAACTCTTTTATGGTTCACTCTGAATATCTCACTAGAGCAGCAGATATGAGTCCAGCCAACTTCTTGCTAATCGAGCAAACAAGACTTGTTTTTGTTACCGAGAATGCAAGCTCAGTTTCCTCACTCTATGAAAATCTTTCTTGGACTGTGACCTAAAAAGCAGCCTTCAGGAGAGAACAGGAATAAGAGGGAGAATGGACCCACTCTGAGGGAAAGGACAGCAAGCTAGAGAAAACCAGGTCAATGAAAGGACCTTGAAAAGAACAACTCAGTCTGTTCTGCTTTTGCACTGCTTTACTATCTACAGATTTTATCCACATACACAAGCACCCAGCTAAAAATCACCCCCAATGACGGGTAAAGGGACCTTGAACAGACAAAATGCACAGCCTACCACGCACACACGGGCTGCAAAGATTATCATGTTCATACCAAAAAAAAAGTCCCCGCCTTATTATCTTAACCATGACAACAGAAAAGGATTAAAAACTGATTCTTATGTACTCTTCCAAGAGTAGAATTTCAGCACTGAGATTACCAAACTGGTGGCCTAAACAGGGGCCTAACTGTCAGTGGGGCCTCACACTTGCCTCTGTTCACACCAGTACAAGGAAGAGCTCCATCTGCTCTTTATTCTCCTGTTTGAGTATTCCCTTTTTTTCCCCCTTAGCCCTGCTCTTCTTTCTCTGTGACTCAGCCTGAGGGAGGGAAACGTGACTCCAGCAGCTCAGCTCAAGCCTGCCCAGGCCTAGACAAGCCTACTGAGCTAGGTTGTCTTTCCTGCCTACACTGCTACTCCGAGGCACCCGAGAGGGAGGGAAGGCAGGCACGCACAAATACAGCTGCTCAACAAGACTGGGTGCCTGTCAACTGAATGTCAAAAGCTAAAAAAGACAGGAGGGCCCAGTTCCAAAGCCAAAGGGCAGTAACCCTCTTTCATAAAGAGTGAGAAAGCCTGCTCTATCAGTTGAGAAAACCACTTTACGGTGGTATGAACTACATTTTCTTTCACAATATTAACTCCAAAGGCTATTTGCATTTTAGTATCAAGTATTATAAAATAAAAAATTCATCGAATTTTCTACTGACTTCACAGCAGTGAAGCTCTGTCACTCAATGACAGACCTCTCTGTAATGTACAAACATGATGAGCTCACGCACGCAATATCCTTTTCTGCCACTCTGGCGCATCACACAGAACAGAGTAGAGATCAAATCTAGCCAAAAAACAAACAAATAACCAAACAAACAAAAGAACAAAACTGACAGCTCATGCGGTCAAGCCACATGGAGTTCGTAGACCTGCATGAACAGAGAACCACAATGAATGTGGTGGGCTTTGTGGGTCATTCACCAGACAGGTGGTGGTGGTACATTCAATATTATGTGATACTATAAAAACATTATAAATACTCAGTTATCCAATCATCTCCATTTCTGACCAGCTGGCACTTTTAACATTAATTCATGACACAAATCTCAGAATATATACACATACGTTTGTAGAAATGCTTCTTGCCAATCAATCATGCTGTTGGAAAGTCTGTTCATTTTCCTTTTAAGTGATCCCACATTTGGAAGGAACATGCATTTGCGGAATGAGCAGCAGGACTAAGTATGTTGGTTGCAGCCATGAAAGATTTGCCAAATCTTCTCCAACAACACCAAACAGCTTCATATATATATATATATATATATATATATATATATATATAGATATATATATATATACATATACACACACACACACACACACACTCATTTTGAGCCTCTGGTTGGCAGCACCTGTAGGCATTGGCCCTACTACACAGTTGGGGTCTGATGCAAGAATCCTCATGCCACATTGTTCTAGATGGGACTTGTGCAACCAGCTGGTGTTTGACAAAACCAAGTTACTGCATTATTATGTGGTGTGAGCCCCAGTACCAACTGAAAGCCAAGTTCAATATAATAGGCGATGTTAGGGATAGGCTTTGGGCGTCCCAAGAAGAACATTTCCTCATCCTGTCAGCACTTAAGAACCATTGGAGTCATCTACAGATTTTCAATCAACATTTGAAGGACAACTGCCCAGCAGTCCTCTGCTCAGACAATCTGGAACAGACAGCACATAGCCCATCACCAGTCTCACCGGGCTGCCAGGAAGCCTGCCCTTCATTTAGTGCTGGTGTCTGCGACACGTGTACAGAAACCCAAACATGTGTTGGATCATTATGTTCACTGATGAGTCAAGATTCTGCCTCCAGCATTTGGATCGTAGGGTCAAAGTGTGGAGAAGATGCAGGAAATGATTTGGTGATTGCTGCACTGATAGAACGACATGTTTTGATGGAGCCACTGTGATGGCATGGAGCGGCATTTCTCACTGAAAAAAGGAAGCTTGTCATCATTGGAGACAATTTCAATGTAGACAGATAGAGATGAAATTCTGCAACCAGTGACAATCCTACATCTCCACAGTCTCCAAGAGGACAATGCTTATGCCCAGAGTGGGGTTTGTAGGAGACTACTACTAGAATTCAGGAGTGCAGAGGATGAAATGCTCTGCCAGCAGTCCTGACTTCAACCCCACTGACCACTAGTGGGACCAACTTGGGCGAGCAGTTCATGATAGTGACCCACACAACCATGTTATCTGACTTGCAAAAGTTCTGTCACTCAACAGAGCTTAGTTATTCATTTACTCACTGGTTCATACTTCATTCTGTAATCATACACAAATCATCCAGTTCATCAAACATGAGTCAACAGCAAAAAAAACTAAAAACAAAAAGCTGTCTGGCACTGGCAAAGCAGATTTGGCAGATCTGTCATGGGCACAACACACTGCAGTAACTCCACTGGGCTCCTTAGTACATGAACAAGTATCTTAGCCAGCTATGAAGAAACTGGCCTTTTGCCACTGCTCATCAGAGCCTAAAGGGACACTTCACATGACAAAGCAGAACTCAGTCAATGAATCAGGGAGCATGCAAAGACTATAGATCAGTGGTCAGTTTCTAACCTTAAGTTACCACTATGTATTGTGTATCTAGGTCAGTTATCTAATCGTGTTTAAATGACGTTTCAATACAACTTTGTCCGCTGTGTGTGTGTGCGTTGTTATCCAGAACATTTATGTAGAAGGAGGAAAAAAAAACTACTTGTTTGGGTAAACTTGCCACGCCAACTTTTTTTTAAGGGCAAAATAAGGCAATAAAGCAAACTGGTTGGATGGAAACCGAGTCACAGCCATGTGGAGGATTTCACAGCCAGAATGTGCATTCCTGGCCCGACAAAGGAATCCTGTACACAGCACCCACACTGATATACTGAACACAGACCACAGTGGCCTACTCGGGGCCCTCTGCTTATGTTCACATGCTTCAAAAAGTCCAGAGGCAAAATGAACACGCTACTCAAAAACTGGAATTACCAAGCCCTGCACAGCTGAAGACATGTTTTTACAAACAGAGTCATCACTCTATGTTAAATAGTAGACAACTGTTCCTGATAAATTCTTTTGTCCTTTATACACAAACAACAAGGACTTATTTTGGAAAATGTGAAAAGCTTATTAATTTGATTGCTTACAGCTTTTGAGGCCTTTACCTATTTATTATTCTTCTCAGTAAAGTCACACTGTTATGCCACTTAAAAAAAGAGCTTGTGTTTTATTCTATGTACAACAAAGTAATTACCACTGCCAAGCAGAACTATCAGATATTTATTAGACTTTTCTAGACAAAGTGATAAATCATCAAGTTCTGTGGGATGAATAACCACATTAGTCCAGACCATCAAACAATACCCACAGTGTTTTGCAACATTTGCAATTAATGTGGAGACCTAAAAATTTTTTAGTGGGGACACAAGAACCAATTTTTCATTAAAAAAAAAGTTAAATCACAAGCAGCGTGTCAGTTATGGCAACGGTTGCCAATTTTGGTGTGTAATTACAATATAGGTATGTAGCTTTTGGTACGAAACGGAGTCAGATATTGTAGCTTTAAGTAAGAAATTGGCTAAATCACTAACCAGTGACTGAAAAGTTCAAAGTCAGCAAAAGTTTATTAACAAGCGCTAAAATACAACACATTTCTTAACCAAAACAGCTGCCAAGGTAAAGACAACAACGCTGAGACTCCATACTGGTTTGTAAGAAAGAAAAAAAAAAAAACAGTATTCAAACAGGAACATCACATCTGTGAAACAAACATCCTCATTTTCAGTGGAAGAGACATGGGTGCCAGGAAACTAATCAAATAGTTTGATTTATTTAAAAAAAATAATCATAGACAACCAATTCTAGGTCCATCTGCCTTTTCAAAGCAAAGCCACTGTCCATTAGAGATTGGTTCCCTTGAGTAAATCTGAATATACAAACAGCCTGCTCAACCTAGGGATCTTGTTTTGTGCTGATGAGTACAAATGATCGAATTAGTTAGCCCATTGATGAGTTAGTTTATCAAGTGTACAGGGCTGGGTGGCAAATCACCAGCAACTGAGATTACATGATCACATTAAAAGAAATAATTAACCAACCAGGCCTTACATGTAAAGAAGAAAAAAAAAGACAATAAAGGGCACCTGCAGAGGTGACCCTAGGTTCCTGAAAATGGTCATTTCATTTCACCAGATTCAAGAGTTGAATATGCTCTACATGTAGGACTTGTTTACACTTGGTTTTAAAGCCCATCCTGACAGTTCTAAGCACTTCCGTTCACACCTGACGCCAACATGTGCCTCCACATGCATCTTGAGTGGCAACTTGTGATAATTTCTCACTTTCCTATCGTATACACAAATAAACAATTACATGATTTCTACCTACCAAGAGCAATTTGTTTCTTTTCTTCCTCAACGTATTGGGCAGCAATGTAGTAAACCACAGTCATCAGAAAAAAAAACAAACAAAAACACCCTTTCTGTATGAGTATTTTTTTTCCTTCTTTTCCCCTCCAGCTTTATTTAACAACTGAACCATACATATAAACCCTGTTTACACCTGGTATTAGAGACTATTCAGCCCCCCCCTTCTATTTTTATTAACTCTTCATCAAAATAATGTCAAACTGGAGTGATAAAGAGATAAAAGAGCTAACTTCACACAGAGGATGAATTTAATTGGTACTCAACAGGCACAGTGAAAGACGTTTATTTTTTTTCTTTTACTGACACACAATACGCATCGTGCATCATGTAACATTTCACACAATGTCAAGTTGGACCTTTGTTTCTGGAAGACTGGTTGAGTATATGCAAGGACATGCATTTGTGAATTTTCCACCTTGCTTGGACCAGTCTGTAAAAGCCAACATGGTAAAATTAGAGGCACACCTTAAAATAAAAGAGCACACAACCACTTCATGAACTTCCCTGCGTTGTTTTGGTTTGCCTACCTTACTACTACTTCTTTTAATTTCTGATATATCCCATTTTTGTTTCAATCCTCTGAAACCCTTTATCTTCCATGCTTTGGTGTGCAAGATGGGTGTTTATCTTCTTCCCAGCCAGCAGGCATGGTCAAGTAAATTGCTACATCCCACACGTTAAAAAAAACAAAAACAAAAAAACGACAGGACAACTGGTTTCTGTATTTATGTCTTCATTCTGGGACTGAGATCTAATCAAAAGATGCCATTCAAGACAAGTGGAGGCACATGTTAGCGCCAGATGTGAGTAGATGTACTTTGAGCTGTCCCCTTGTAATCGGCAATGAGAAAATATGACAGATAGCACAAGGCTTCAGACAAATCAAAACAAAAATTGGATATTTAGGAAAACAAAATAAGATGAAGAGGTGTGGTCGGGAAAGTAAAGTCCACGACTTTGTGGTTGTGTGTTGCCATTGGTTATTTTGACTGATGCTTGTTGCTTCACACTATGACGCCATTGTTGCACCACTGAGAACTTCCTTCTAAAAAAACAGAAGACATCAGACACGTAGATAGGCATTCACAGCGGTCCAAGATCTGTTGAGTTTGCATTCTTCCTTTTAACAGTGTGCCACTTCCAAATACGGTTTAGGTGATCAGATCTCCATACAATATGTCCTCAAATGCACAGCAAGTGCGTTTATTCAAGGTTACATGCTATGTGATCACTCAGGACGGATGTTAATACCAGGTGTAAACAGTTCCTAGGAGCTGGTCAGATGAAATTTCAACTCTAAATACTGACAGGGCAATTTTATTATTGTTTTGCATCTAAATAAAAAATATGTGAAACTTAAGATTTTCTCTCTTTTGTAAAAGGGTCAATATTTATTCAAAATTAATGTATAGTTTTGGTGTTCAAACTGTATTACTTTTTCACTGTCTAGTATCTTAAAAAAAAAATCGACATCTAATTTTTGTTAAACTTGCAACATTTCAGATACATCAAACCCTGTCCTGACTGATGTCATAAAAACAAAGGAGATTAATAAGTTGCTGCTGACGAGCTTTCCTATCAAGTTGGTCAGAGACGGTTATGCTAAACCACCTTTTGTTTCACGGCAACATGAACAGACAAAACAGATGTGGTCTTCACGTTACTGTCAGTTCAATGCTCACTAAACGCGGATTTTAAGTGGAAAATAATCCGTAGGGCAAAAAGTTTTTGTACAAACACGCCAGCGGCACAGAAACCTATTACATCCTGAATGAGCAGAGTTGATTTTAAGTTGAACAAAGAGCTGCGTTTATCACAGCTACATTACACCAGGAACAAGCACCAA
Organism: Arrhamphus sclerolepis; assembly: GCA_037176975.1. NCBI lineage: Eukaryota > Metazoa > Chordata > Actinopteri > Beloniformes > Hemiramphidae > Arrhamphus > Arrhamphus sclerolepis. The sequence continues at coordinate 15,930,263 of JBAMYA010000019.1, forward strand.
TTAGTAGAGTTTATTTCATCAACTTTTAGGGCCTTATGACGATAACGGTTATAAGAAAGCTGAAGTTACTGCCGGGCTTCGTGAAATGTCGCGAAATGTACCCGCTGAAGAACAATAGACCCACTGCTAGCTACCATTAGCTACTCACCTTAAAATAACCACCCTCGTAGTGTGTGTTTGGGGGTCCGAATATCGCCACTTCCCAGTTGTACATGTCCGACTCGTCCACCAAAGTTATCTTGAATCCTTCAACTGGCTCATCTTGTAGACTTTTCATCTCCAACATAAGTGCTTTTTGGGAACTGGCTACATGATGTCCATGCTGAGCCATATTCCACTACGATTAGTATTAATTTAACAGCAACCCAGTACAGCTGTGACTGCGGAGGACAAAGCTAGGTCGCTGCAAACAATAGCTACCCGCTGAAGAACGAAGCAACGCGACTACGTTTGTTTGTCTTCAACAAAAGGACCTAAAATCGCAACGACTGGGCTTTATTTGGTCAGTGCTTGTGCGCCTTCCTCTGTTGTTGTGAACAATCCCGAGGAGCTCAAGTTTCTGCCGATCATCAGCCTGCTCCAATCATGTCACAGACGTTATTTTATACATTTCCGGTTATGGATTTCAAAAGAACATTTACGTACGAATACGTTCTTTATCGTTTTTATCGCGATATTATTTTGAGATTGTCTGTCAGTTATCTGTCACTTTAATTCTTAAAATATGTGGGGTGGTTTTGTCTATTTGGTTCTACATACATTATATTTATTCGACCTTTTTGTTTATTATACATTTTAAACTGCTTTATGCTTTTCACTCATACAACCAAAAATTGTGTATGTGTGTTTATCAATATTATATAGGCCATTCTATGTCCCTTTCCCAACCAACATTAATATGTGGACTGCACATTAGATTTAAATGGGCTGAAAATGGGGCCCATATGGGATTGTTGACATTGACCCCATGTGAATCAAGGCCAAAACGAGTCAACTGGCACCACTTGTGACAACCACATAAGCACACTCAAGTTGTCATTTTAAATGGAGCAAGTATGGAAACCATAGACAATCCTACAGGGCCCAATTTTCATTTGGGCAATTTTTTTTAAATCTCATATGTGCTCCACCTACAAATGTTGGCTGTCTTGAGGATATTATATCATATTTGATGTCTTTTTTTACAGCTGTGATGTCTGCATATGAGAATTTTGTATAATTTAATTGCCATTTTCCGATTTCTTTATTTCTACATTTTGTTTATTCATCGTCATTATCTGTATCTTTAGTTTTAGTTCAATTCAAATAATTAAACAATTAATAATTTGATACCTGGGAGTGTGCCCAGTTCACGTTTAATATTAACAACACAAAGGCGTCGTATTCAACTTCGAGTATTTCGGGGGTGGTGGTGGGAGATGGAGGGGCAGACATTATTTTGAAAGTCTAAACAGGAAATTAGGTTTTCATCACGGCTAGCATTGCAGCCGAATGCTATTTTGTCTCTTTCTTCGAGTGTGAAAAATAAAGTAACCCAAGCTACCTCTGCGTTCAGACAGTTTAGTTCTACAGGCGACCCATGAATCCAAGCTCTGGTTCTGTCAGATGAGGTTTACTCTGCTCAGCTGATTGATTTCTGTCAGCAGAGGTCTCGATTATTTGCGCTGTCACGCAATGGTTTATGGGACTTGGAGTTTAGAGCTGCAAATGTGGGCGTACTGCCAAAATGTCACGCGATAATTAAAAAAAAGAAAAGAAAAGAAAAAAAAGTCTTATAATCCAGACACATAACTCAGAAAAAAAGAACAACCTATAATTTGCACGGAGATTTTCTTTTAAACACACAAGAAAGACTTCCACAGTTTCTTACAGTCTTTATTTCTAGTTTGGGTGAACGTTCTTTAAAGGGAGTGTAGATAATTTATTTTGTCCCCTTTAAATTACGACATTGTACATTATAAGCTTGACAATTGAATATGGAGCAATAAAAGACATGACCAAAAATCTGTCATTTTGAGAGTATATTTCAATGTCACAAGCCAAACTTGGTAAAATTACTCACTACAACTGAACCAAAAGAATTAAGACAGAGTGGGTTGTTTCTCAGTACACTGCTTCATGTGATCGGCCCTTTCAACATGTTTGAGCCCCACACCCTCAAAGACATGCATCAACCAGTAGCCCCTTCCTTCCCCTGTGCTTAATAATTTAAAACATTCAATGGTATAATTTCTATTAACTGAACTTATAATAGATAAAAACACAAAACCATCAAAAATAGAGAATGGTCAAGTAAACTTCATTTTTAAAAAAGAAATCTTGAGGGGAAAAAAAGCAAAACAACCATATGGAATGTCTTGTTTCCGTTTGTGTAAGCATGTCCATGACACAAATCGGAAAGGAAAAAAAGTGTAGATTCCTACTCATGCAATATACACATTTTAATCTAATATTATGCACAGAATGCTCGGAATAAGGACAATGCATGATTAGGCAAGTAATTTCTTGGTTTTACAGCAGTAATTTTCAGGAACAAGGAATACATACATATCTTCTATTAATATTCCTGAAAAACAACTGATCACACCTCTGTATTCAGACCATAGACCATACTTCTAGCCTGAATATCTAGTGGAATGGCTAAATTGAACTTCTGGTCACAAATATAACAGTTATCTACAATAGCAGACAGATGTGAAGGGGATTTTGCAGTGTGTGTACATTATTTAAAAAAAAAAAAAGTGTGTATTCATATATATATATGTATATATATATATATACACACACACACTTTTTTTTTTTTTAACAGAGATGCTACAAAGTCAGTTTTAATCTTGCTACTACCAGGTTAGTGGGGCCGTGACCTCAAATATGAATTACATAAATTAATACAACAAAGAGGCTGAGGTTTCTTAAGGGGAAAAAGAAAAAAAAAATCATGCTCCTCATGATATGTTAATGCACAAAAAAGCTGGTAACACAGTTCCTGAAGGGCAAAGAAACATCAGGGGTCTATCTGGGTGAACATCAGCTGGTTGTCAGCCAGATGATGGGGCTACAGTGATGGAAACATCCCAGTGGCACAGGTGCAAATGATTCACATGAAGACTGAGTAGATGCTTCTTCACATTGAAACCCATGCCGACTAATACTGATTCACAGAAAGCCTCAACAATGACTGTTAAACGTCAAATTGACAGCAGCTGGTGGATAATGCAATTACATGGACCTTCAACTTGACACAAGGTGACATTCTTTGAGAACAAGCAAAACAGATTTAACATGGCTAGTTCTTCTTATGTTAGACTGTTCTCCATATGCGGTACCCAGGAAGAGACAGACATGAGTCTTCTTTAATACAGTTGTTCCCCAGAAGAAATGGTGTCCTTGAAACATCTGCTATACAAACTGACCAAACTCAAGGTGAGTTGAAGATGAGAACACAGAGGGACTTTGACCTTACAGAAAAATCACCTTAAACAAACAAACAAAAAAAATTACAGTCCACTTACACTTCTCATTCATTACTGCTTGGAAGGAATGACATGTTCAAATCTTCAGGGGTCAGCGCAGTTAAGTCAACAAGTGGATACAGAAGTGGAGCTCTAACGCACATGAAGTGCTGGAGTGGGGCAGACTACAGGGGCTAAGGCACAGAGCAAAATCACAGAACCACTGCACACATCACCAGCAGTGCCATAGAAGGACTCTGCTCTGAGCCTTCAGCAAAAGCCTCTTAGAAGTTTAAAACTTCTCTTCTTATTTTTATTTGTTTTTTTTAAATTCTATTTAACTTTGGTTTTTATCTCTGCTTTATTGTCAATGCAGCTTCCCAGGGTCTGGTCTTCTCCAGGCACCAGGTCAGTGGTGGATGATCAGGTCACAGTGACTTTTTTTTTCTTTTTTTTAAAAAGCTAGGACCAGTCTGAAAAATCGTCAGTCATGTTGTTTTTTCCAGGCCAATACGAACAAGCAGCACTGATGTTTAGTGAGTGGAGAGAAGGAACGGAGACAAAGGCGCAGACAGGCTTCAGCCGGGGGTGGGGAAAGTAAGATCAACAAAACATCAAACAAAAACAAACTAAAGACAAAAACAGAACAAAACAAAAAAAAAAAATAACATAAAACCTCAAACAGTAAAAATACAAATTCAACCATCAACAGCAAAAGTCCAGCTATGAACATTACATTACATGACTGTCAACTAGCACAGACTGAACTGCCAGAATGGAAGGTGGAAAGGTAATGCAGGAAAGAGCAGAGGACGTGAGGCATCCTTAAACAGGATCTCTGTGCAGAGGCAGGGAGGGACAGGGCAGCCGTTTGAAAACTCAGAAGTAAAAAGGAAAAGTGCACTGCAAAGGAGACGCAGCATGTACATAGCGAGTCTGTAAAACAACATTAGGTACAAGGAGCTGGCTACAGAGTTCAGAGAAGAAACAAAGTGTGGGGCACTGAAAAAGATGTGAGAGGAAAGAAATCTTGTGAATCTGGGAACTAATAAATAGGTCAATGCTGGAAGTGCCAGCCGCAGTGTTTTGTAGCATGATTATGTTGTGTTTCAGTGAGGGAGTGGGCAGCATGGAGCGGTCAGGGGCTCCCTGGGGCTGTCAGACACAATCAGCACTGAGAAAAGGTCTGCTTGATCTCATCCAGCACATTCCCAAGCAGCGTCTGCTCATCACATTTAGCGTCAATGGACACTGTCTGACCAGACTGGGAAAAAGAAACCAACAAAGCTCAAGTCAATATCTGAAAATTCATTGTTTTTGATACCAAGATTCAATGGTGAACAGAAGGCTGGTTCACTTACAGTTTTGACCAGCAGACAGACATGATGACCCTGAATAGACCTGCTGTACATGGAGGCACAGGAGTCGATCCTCTCCACAACTTATTAAAGAAGACAAAGAACACGACTATCAGGCTAAACTGCATGACATTATATGATTATTGGCTGTTTTTTTGTTTGTTTTTTTAAAGACAAAAAAAATAAACAAAATTACCAATCATAATACTGACTCTCAAAATGTCACAAATTCTGGGACAAAAAAATATTGTAGTCGCCTGTATGTGAAGTGTCCTGGTGTTTTATGGTAAAAAATGTGGAGCATAGAAACACAAAACTATACCAGAGAAGTGGTGGTGGAAGCAGATCCTGGCCAGCAGATGGTGGAAGGGCATATCAACTCCCTCCAGTTTTATAGAGCTGCTCTTCAGGTCTCCTGACTCCAGCAGCTTTGCAAAAGCATCACTAACAGGAAAGAAAAAAGAAAGAAAGAAAGGAAAAAAAAAGGATATATTGTATATATTCAAGAACAAAAGCTTGAGTCAACTTCACAGATGATAATTCATGTTATGATAGCACTGCAGGAATCATCTTCCCATGTGCCATCATTAAATCATGTAAACTTTCAGATCAGGTGTATGTAAAAGTATAAACAGACTGCCCACAGGATGACCGACTTTCATATCGGATAAACGAAAACTGGATGGAGTCATTTTGGACAGTGGAAGTCCAGTCAACGAAATCAATTTCAAGGTGTAGTTTAGAGCCATAACATAAAATATAAACACACTCAAATATTTTCTTTTTGTGGTTCATAAGAAATGTCTGATTATGTAAACAATCCCTTGCAAAAATTGTTGCAGAAGAAATGGATAAATAGTCAAGAAAGGGTCCTCTGGGGAAGATGAATCCAAAGGAACAATGCAGAATCCATAGTGTTAAAGACGTCTACTATATGTAAATAATTGAAAGGACAGGATATCCATGGCAGAATACCAGGAAGAAGGACAATGCTGTCTAATTTAAAAAAAAAAAAAAAGAAGAAAATCACTGTGAACCTGAAGTTTGCCAGAAAAAACAACAACAAACAAAAAATAAAATAAAATAAACCAAATCTTGCCAATTTGCAACATTACCATTATGTGGAACGGTAAACTGGAAGTTTAATTGCTCAGGTAAAATACTCAGCACTATATTATGTTTCATAAAGACCAAAGTTTAGCAACATCAAAACATCATCTCAACAATGAAGTATGGTGGAAGGACATCATGATGTGGGCTTGCTTCTCTGACACAGAGCCTGGACCAACTGAATTCACAAATTTACCAAAATAACCCTACAACATAGTATCAGGGTGGCAGCTAACCACTTAACCACTCAAGAAGTATGTATAAGTAAATTCACCACCGAGTAGCTTCAGGAAAGAAAAATAAAATCTCTCTCTCTGAGTCACTTGGTTAGTGCCCAGTCCTTGACCTCAAAAGAGCTGTCCACATTGGACAGCCTACATAAGTATCTGAGAAATGTTTAAAAACCCCGAAACACTGTACAGGTCTGACCCAGAGCTCATTTACAAGGAGTTCACATACTTTGTCTCATCACTGACCTGTAACAAGGAGTAGTGATTAGGTAGGAGGTGCAGGTAAAGTGCAGTTTGAAGTCCAGTTTCTCATGAGTGGAAGAGTCTTCATTCTGTGGGGACCCAACACAACATAAACCAAAGAACCACTGGTTCAAAGACTCGACATTATACACATTTATATGCTCATATCTTTCTTTTGGAGGCCAACTAGGCAAAGCTTTCAAGTTTTAAAGCTAAAATATAGATTTTATTTGTAACTGCTGCACCCTAATGTCTTCTTAAAATGATTTGTATTGATGTATTGATAAATGTCTAACAGAATTGTGCATTTGCACACATACAGCTATGACTGAACAACTATCAAAAACTGCAGTGAAGAATGTGAATTAGAAGAGTACATTTTAGTACCAACCTTGACAATGAATGTGAGAGTTCCTTTCAGTTTCTGAGGCATGATGATACTTTGCACAGTGAAGACAAACCGCGCCTCATTGGACACTCCTAAAACACAAGAGAAGGTCAGTGATATTTACATGGAAAATTAGAGAAAACTTGCATGTCAAGTAACTTTGTTAAAAGTGAAAGATGGTGGTCAACCTGTTTTACACTAGTCCACTAAAAACACTAATAACCTTAAAATACTGTATGTATGTTGTGTGTACATTACTTTGACATGCACAATAATTGAAGAAAAAAAATAAAGACATGCATCCAAGAGATGATCACTCACCAGGAGGAAGTTGGAAGGGGACAGTGAGACCATCATGTGGACCTGATCCTTCTGGCCTCTGCAGCTTGGAGTTCAGAGAGTCCAGGACATTGAACTCCATAGATTTGAGGAAGCTGTCACACTTGTTTTCAAATATGACAGACACTACCACTTGACTACCATCCTGCAGGTTCCCCTGGATGTCATAAACCTTGGGAGGGGAGTCAAAAATAATTACATTATTATTCAAACTTCTCCTATGTAATCTCCCCTCACTCTGTTTATAAGTCAGAGAAAGCACTCAGGAAACACAGCAAAATCAGACTGATTACCCTGAAATTAAAGCACACATTACTGTTTCCTAGAACCAGTCTATACACAAGGAAATAAACACAAGGACAGAATCACTCAAACTTTAGCAACATTGATATACTACAGTGACATTTGTGTAGTATGCCACCCAGGACAGACTGTAAACAAGAAGAGAGAAAAACAAGTCTGCAAAAGAGTCCTTTCAATATTCTATCAATGACACAACCTCAACCAGTACCTGTTCAGTATCCTCCATCATCTTTAAAGAGAGGGAGAGAAAAGGAGAAATCTGATCTGAACAAAATCTTGTTAGTTTGTTTTTTGTATTTATTTATTTTTTGGTGTTGGGGGTGGGGGTGTTATGTGTTGAGTCGAGCAACTCTCTATTGGTCAGTAAATCAGGTTGTGTGAACCCACTGCAGCTTCTCAACTCCTGGTCGCAAGACAAGCATGTTCCATCGTGTGCACAATACAAGTATCTGGAGACACTGAAAATCACAGTCTGAACTTTGCTTTAGATAAATTCACAACCATCAAGCGAACAAACATGGTCACTGGTATTTTTGTCTAAAAATAAATAAGCGGGTAGACCAGTGGTTGAAGCGTGTGGCCCACATTCAGAAGCTACAGCCCTCCTGCAGCAGTTACAGGTTCAAGTCCTGGCATGTGACCCTCTATCTGCCATGTTTCCTGTCTGTTCAGCATCAATAAAGGCCAGTACAGCCAAAAATATATTAAAAATGGATATTTAAATCTTTGTATCTAATATAATATTTAATTTAAATAACAGAAATGTGGGTACACTATGAAACAATGAAAGAAACAATTTGTCAATGACCTAATCAACATGCTTCTCCTGTTCAGAAACCAAATTAAAATGAGCAGTTATGAAGTTATCAAAGCCATCCAACAATATACATTACAACATGAGGTAAAATGCCCAATGAGGTCTGGTTATATTTAATTTAGCCTGCATAGTTTATAGAGGGGAAATTTTTGCAGGAGAAAAATGTAAAGGGACTTAAAAATCTGGAAACTACATTTTTCAAAGACCAAAATGGGCAAATATTTGACATCAGTATCCCCGTTACCACTCACCATCTTGATGTAAGAATTCTCAGCCAGCAGGCAGTAATTGGACATGGGCTGAAAAGAGAGAAGAGCTACGATCAGATGAGACTCTCTCCAGCAGCATTAGCATTAACTGGCCAACAGGAGTTTGTCCTATGTAGATGGTATGCACCAAGCAAATGAGCATGAACATTTGTATTTGTTTTACTTCACTATAATACAAAACAAAATGAAGTCAGACCTAAAAAGAATATATATATGAATGTAAAAAAATGTATGAGTAATTTCAATAAAACTAGAGTAAAGTAATGTGTGTTGTTATGCCGTCTTTGCACACATTTCTGCCTGTATTTAGTCTGTGTAACACTGACCGGAAGAGGCTCCTCCTCCTCGACCGTGCCATTCTGCACAGACTCCTCTCCACCTCCGTCGCTGTGGTGGTGATGGTGATGATGCTTCTTTTTTTTTTTCTTCTCCTTCTCTTCCTTCTCCTTTTTCTGCTTCTTCTTCTTGTGCTTGGAGGACTTCTGATTGTCAGGAAACCCAAAAGAACAAGGACACAATTACAAATTCTTGTGCAGTCAACAGATAGCTAAACTGGTAATGAAGAATGACACCTGGTAAATAAATATTCATCTAAAAGCCACGGAAACTGGCAGCTCTGTGCCATGTAATTTACACAAACTCGTGAGAGCTTAGGAGCTGCCAGAGTGCTGTATCCTGTCGGGACATTGTGAACTGCAATGTCAAGCGCCTCAGCCAAACTTCGCAATTATCACATCATCGGTAGTGACTCACAGACTCCTCCAGCTGGGTGTCTTTGGGCTCATCAGGCTCAGAGTCTGGCGCTGCACCAGAGGGTGCCTCAGGTGCAGGGGCTGCTTCTGCTGCTGCTGCTACTGTTGTCGCGTCCTGCTCAGACACACACACAAAAACACAACCAAATACATTCATTAGCAACCGTGGCACGTAACACGTATAGTAGTGTCTGCAACCTCTGTGTCAAAAGAGGCAAATGAAGTTAGTGAAATCACTCAGTGTTAAAACAAAAAGAAAAAGAAAAAAGAGGAAAACAACACACTATGAAATTCTGGGATACCACAAAAATAATTCTGGTCAATGTACCATATCACATATAGGACCTCATGACACATCAACATGTAAGTTATGTCTGCAGAGACATTTATATGTACAGCAGTATGTTTTGGGAATGTCAGACCCACTGCATGAAGCAGCTATTCAAGACGCTGCTCCAACCTTAAACAGCCTGGTGCACATGATCCTCGTGACAGCCAACACATTTGCTACTGAAAGATCTGTAATGATACTGTGACAGCGACTACAAAAACAGGCCTTCCACACATACATGTCAAGGCATGTTTCTAGGTCAGCTTTTACTCTCGGGCTGATAGCTGAAATGATTGAACACCTGGCAGAGCTGGATTATTCAAGAAATCTTCACATATGGAGAGATTTGAAGATATGAAACCAAGATTTTAGTTAAATGAAAATGATCAGAAAAGAACATTTTAAAGGAGAAGATTGAGGAAGCAAATTTCTTGCTATTAAAGGCTTAACCTTTTTTTTTTTTTTTTTAAATAAAATACTTCACAGCTTAGTTTCTGCATGGAGTGTTTTTGTAATAAGACATGTATTGTCTTGTTTCTACTCCACCATAAAAAAAAAGTGTGTCATGTGTATCCCTCATGCCTTTTAAATGTGTTCTGGCATACGAAAAGACAAAAAGAAAAAATTGTGAACTTTCCAGCTCACGTCACGTTTTCATATGCATCCTCATGAAAACAAAACAAGTGTCCCTTCTAAAGAATCATGTTGTTTCGATATAAAAGACTTCCATGACACCCTTTAACCTACAAGGAAATGCTTTAGCGTCTGAATCATGTGTTTTTTTCCTTCTGTGTAAAATAATTCTAATACTTGAGCAATCCCACATTACCACTGTGGAATCAGTCAAAATACAAGTCTTAATGCAGGGAAGAAGCTCACCAATGGAACAAAACTCAGGGCAGACTTCTGCTTACTTGTCACCACCTCCAACACAACAGAAAACACCACTCACTTTGACTTAAAAAACTGGCAAGACCACCAGCAAACAAAAACAAAAGCTGCAGAACAAGAGCACTGGCACCGTACGACAGTTGCACATATTGTGTTCACAAACATGCTTTTGCCAACAGGTGGGGTTGAAAATAAAAAAAAGAACAGCCTGTGTGACCTGTGGAAGAAAGGAAATATCCCAAATGTGTGTCAGATGAAAGAAAAAAAAAAAAGACAATAAAGTGATGCAAATTAAAAGGTCACTGAAACTGACCATAAGGTGAAATCCAGTCTATAACAGAGATCAATGAACACAGGTTTATGAAGAAAAGAGGAATGTGTAAACTAAGGAGACGAGGGCAGGACACAGAGAGAGGGAGGGACAACTCCACCTGGGTGTTAGAGGGCACTGGAGCGTTTGAAAGCCAGAAATCCAGATCCGAAACCTAGAAGAGCAAGGAAGGGAGAGGAGTGGCAGGAGGTGAGAGGGGTGAGGGCCAAACAGGATCTGTATCTTACTACTTTTCATGACAATGGATTGCGATTACACTGCACTATTTCATGAATAAATCAGGTATTTGGCAAGAGACTCCACAGTCAGCCACGAGGAACTGACACTTGACCACAAGAGCTGATTGAAAGAGGGATTGGGAAGAAGCAATAGAAGTGCTGAATTAATGAAAATGATCAAATATATCCTTTTGCACGTTAAAAAAAAAAAAATCATCTGAGTGCATCAAAACTGTACACTTTACTGTATGTAAGGGTATTCTTGATTCATTTTTGATCAAGAGTTGTAGATATGATCATTTAATCAGGTTTACATGAATCCTTTTAATTAATTCTGTTGTTAACAGGAAACACCTTTTCTTCAGTGTGTTACTGAGACATACCTCAGCAGTGATGGAAGTGGGCGGTGCTGCCACATCACTCGTGTCCTCTGATTGGACCACGGGCTCATCGGCCTGATCTCCGAGAAGATCCTCCTCCTTTTCTTCATGTTTGTGTTTTTTCTTCTTTTTCTCCTCTTTGCTCTTCTACAAAGATAGGGTAATAAAATCATCCCTGTGTCAGTCAGGCAGGTTGAAGAATGTGCCCACTCCTTCATCACAGTGACACAGCGGTTGACAGCTTTATGCTGACGTTCCATAAATCTAATTTACTGGTTTAAAGGAACAGTTTCAAGGTCAAGTGGGAAAGTGTCATTTCCACAAAAAAAAAAAAAAAAAGCAGATAATTCAGGAGGAAACAACAGTATTTACCTTTCTGTCCCTGTCTTTATCCTTCTTCTTCTCCTTCTTTTCTTTGTTGCTCTTTTTTTTGGGTTCCTGTGAGGCAGCATTTTCTGTTTCTCCATCTTCTGCTGGGCTTTTTGCAGCATCTACTGCACGATGTGACCTTATTGGCAGTTTTTCGCTGTCTGCAAGCGGCCTAAACAAAGAAAATACACAGGTGCACATTGTGTATTTGCTCATATGAGACTCAGTGTGATAATGGTCCATCTGAATTATTTTCCGTGATCGGAAAAACACCTTTCACACCTTCCTGTGTTCTTGGGAGAGCAAATTTGTTGCAAAAAGCTAAAATATTGAAAGAAAAAAAAAAAAACATGTCCAGCATACCTAAGCACTTGTTTTGCACTAAAAAAAGCAGGTAGATCTCATTAAAAGCGGTGCTGTCATTCATTCCTCTTGGAGAGCTTGAAGCAATGCACATACCCGGGCAGCTTTTTAAAAAAAAAAAAAAAAAAAAAAAACAACACACAAACCTAGTTCAAGACATTCCTCTATGTCAAATTTATGAGCTGTGAAGTTCTCCTCCTCCTTCTCAGTTTGTAAAAACCAGGCATGGGTGCCCCCTGGTGGTTAAACTAAAATCCATGAACACACCGCCCCACCCCCCAGGAAAAAAAAAAAAAAAAAAACACAAAACAAAAACGTTTTTCAAGATCCATACACTGTTTAGGTATGAGGCAAATATTTGCTTTGCATTTGGTCTAAATACACCTCAACCATTTAAAAAAAAAAAAGTTCTCTCAACATTTACGCTTGTACAAGAAAAAAAAAAAAAAAAAGCAATCACAAGTTTGATTTCCACTTACAACAACATCCACAATATCACTACCATCACTTAGTGCTGTTTAAGGGCACATCAGGTTTCTGCTTTTCCACTGAAAGCAACTTGTGAGAATTTGGAGGAAAGCCTTATAACTGAGTTGAGCTGAGGAGAACCTGGGAACTCTGGGTAAGAGAACTGCAGTATCCAACTCCTGGGATGAGGCTTCTGAAAGCATTTTGATGCCGATTATACATAGTTCCAAGAGAGATATGTTCCAAAATGCTTTTAGAAGACTGTTCCAGGGTGACAGCTTGTGAGAACATCAGCAGCAGCCCGATGAAGTTATTTTCTACGAATGCATGTTTTTTTTTCTTATATCTTGTTTTTTTTTTTCTTTCAAAGTGTAGATGTAGCCTACAGAAAATTGTTCACAAACAAAGATGCTGATATTCTCAAGCTTATAGCAAATACAAAAAATAATAAGGATTAGGGGAAAGGGATGATGAGAGATAACATGTGTCAAGCCTAGATATTAAAATATAAGGAAAAATAGTAAAAAGAGGAAGAAGGAACTGTAAGTATCAGATCTGGTAAGGATAGTTAGCTACATGCTAGAAGACATGAAGGCATCTATTTTTATGGCAAAAAAGGGGTTAAGATAGAGGCGATCTGTGCACAGTCAGTTGCAGCTCAGGTCCTGTTGCTGGGGTGCTACTCACCTACGCCCAGCTGATTCCACCAAACTGCCAAGATAAAGAGGCAGTTATGGGTGTGTGCAGGCATAGAAAAGAGGAAAAAGAAAGCGGAATGCCATGAGTGTGAGGAGGGAGTGGGCAAAGTCACACTGGGTGTGTTTACATTTTAGAAAGAAAAAAAAATGCAGCATTAATCTGACTGACATAATACAGTTGTTACTTTCATTATCCATATACATTCACCTGCCACTTTTATTATGTACACCTTGCTACCGTGCCAGAAATATTCCTCAGAGATTTTTTTGGTCCACATTGATTTGACGATAGCATCATGCAGTTGCAGCAGATTTGTTGGCTGCACACATCCATGGTACAAATCCCTCATTCCAGCACATCTCTTTATAATTCTCAATTTGAACTTCAGCAAGTCTGCCATGTTTTAAACCTAACTTGAAATGAATTGGTTTGTTGATACCAATATGATGTATTTTTAACAGACAGCAAGACTGGTGGTTTTGAGCCTCCTCCATCTGAGAATTCTGAGGTCTTGACATTCATACAATCCTGTGTGGCAGTTCTCTCAATCCATAACTTGATTTTTAACTTTGATACACACACACACACACTTTGGACTGAAATTCTCATTTCAGCAAAAAGGTTGGCCAATTTTGTAGATATTTTTAAGAAAATATATCAGTGCATTAAACTGAGGAATGTCTGAGCATATCCAGACATACATAACATGGTGTCAACTCACCTGTCCAGGTCGATGTCCAGGGCTTTGTGAGGGTCATTGGGGTCTTTGTCATCATCATCACTGGGTAAGGCATTCTGAGCAAAGAAGCAAAACAAAAATACTGGGTTAATAACTTGCTTCATGAATCACAAGAAGAGATTCACTGAAATACTGACGTCCAGTCTCTGTTGTCCCGTCTATGATGAACAAAGGAAATAACAATGACTATGGTGATAATCCTTAACCAGACACGTCTACAGGCAACAGTTTAATGAGTTGGATGTTTCATCAGTTAGAAGCAAATAGGCACAAATAAATAAAATTAAAGTGACTATCAGCTTAGAAAATGTGACATGGCAGAAAAAAAGAACTAAAAATGAATAGTCTTCTGTCTTAATGCTCTAAGTATAAATACTTTTTCAGTCTCAGATGTACAATGCACTAGAGTCAGTTTAATGTACTAAATTATAGTGAAACAGAACATGATGCATTTATGACACCAAAACAAACAGGACAAGCCCTGTCATATAGAAACAAGGTTCTAACATTATATATCTGAACAATCCCCTTTAAATGCTCAGTTGGCTTACCTCTGGCATCTCCTCTGTTACAATGTCGACCATATGCGCAGGCGTTATGTCCTCTTCGCTCTCGGGACCTGAATCGTGTTTCTTCCCTCGTCCGCTGCGCTTTTCTTTCCTCTTCTTTTTCTCCTTCTTCTTTTTCTCTGCTCTCTCTTTCTGCCGACGCTCCTCCTCCAGCTTCACGTACTGGTCAGACATAGGCAGACCTGAGGAACAGAGGATGGGACAAAGCAAGGCATGGTTCAAAACTACAAAAAAACAAAACAAAATGTCTGAAATATGACTTTTATAAAACCACTAATCAAATAAGAAAGGGCAGAAATGAGAAATCAGTGCTGTGTTGATCCTGAACTGTAAAAAGTATATTCCTTTTTCGAGATTAATACAAATATTTCAGTTAACGATATTAAATCTGGTATAACCTTCAACATAAGAATGAAATAAGTCTTTTGTGTGGGGATGTTAGAAGAGTGGATCCCACCTGGGACTTTGAGAGGCACACTGAGGTCAATCTGCACAACTGGGATGTGTTCCACTCCAGGAGTATCCTGATACACCTACAGAGAAGAGATGATTCAGCTAAAACATGGATGGCAAAAAACAAAACTAAACTAAAAACAAAACAAAAAAGTTCATTCACCGTATACTTTATATACTTAGTAAATATACGGTACGCATTATGAAACGGCATGTGAGATTTGATCAGTATACCTTTTGAGAGGACGGGGAGGCCTTGATGTAAAATGGGTTATTGGCTTGCTCCTGCTTTCTGGCTTCTCTCCTCTGGGAGTGAAGAAGTAAAAACAGCAGCAGAAAGTAATCAATGGATAACAGTTTACCTTTGCTATTACATCGCAAATGATTCACACTGAAAGCTATATTAATCACACTAAAACTATAAAAGTCAGTATAGCTTGTTTCAACCATAGTTACATGAGAGTGACTGTATTAGCAAACAGAATAGTGTCTTGTCTTTGTGTCATGTTAGGTTTTTCTTCTTTTTTTTAGTCATTTCCCAGTTTCAAAAAGCATTGGATTCAACATGATAAAACTGTGGATAAAATAAATTGCTATGACTTGTATCAATTGTAATTAGTGAGATACAGACAAGTAAAACAGGGTATTGCTAATACAAACTGTAGTAAAAGCTGTTTTTTCATAAATATTACTGTAGAGCTCCAGGACTCCGCACACTTTGACAATGCTTACTCTTGCCAGCTCTTTTTCGTCCACTTCTGCGTGTCGGGGACGAGAGTGTTTGGTCTCCTCCTTTGTGAAAATCGCCTTGGGTTGCTCATCCTCAGACTCGCTTTCAGATGGAGGCTCATTGATCCAAGCATCAAGGTCCAGGCTACACAAACAGGCATGGCAACAATTCAGTGAGTTTACAATATGGAGAGTGTTTCGGTTATTCGGCTGCAGGCCAAAAGGTTAAAAATAAAATTCTCAAACAGAAACATATTCAAAAATATGCACCACTGCTTTAAAGATGTGGAATCTTTATGTTATGAGCCAACTCACCCTTCAGGAACGGGCACTTTCTTCTGCGCCTTGGGGGCTACAGGGTTGAGTTCTCCAGCAAACAGCGCAATGACTTCTTCTGCTACTTCTACATCCTTTTGCTGCAATTTCTGGATGTACTTAACCAGCTGCAGGATGCAAGATGCCTGAGGAAAGACAAGTTTTTATGGGCAGGCAGCCTTGTGATTTGGACGCTGTTAAAAGGTAAACCAGCTGTAGTTCAGCTTGGCTGTGACTTGTTTGATCCTCATCCGTCTTACCCTCTCCTGCACCTCGAGGTTGGCACTCTGGACAAACAGTGGTAGCCTGTCAATCATTAGCTGGCTGGTTTCCTGTGCGATTGTGCCATCTGTGTTCCCCTCCTGGCTCTTCAACACAGTGGCAAACAACTTGGCTGCGTTCTGGACATACACAGCCTGGATATGGCCTGGCAGTGTAGCCACTTTGGGCCGCAACATGGCCTCCAGCGTCTGCATTGGGTTCTCTAAGTGTCTAAGAGAAACAGAGAGGACTTCTGTTAACTGTTTGTTGCCTTGTCAAGTTATAGGAGGAGCTATCAGAACCTAATCCTTCTTAACGCATCCCAATTGCAGGAATCGACTCACTCTGAGAACTCGCCGCAGATCCAGGCTGCTGCATACAAGACTTCACAGATGCCGTTTCGCTGCATGTTCCCAGTCAACAGGTGGGCGTTGTCCAGCAGAGAAGCCATCTGGGCAACAGCAAAGACCCGAATTGCTTTGACCCTGATAGCCACATCCAGCATCTGAGATGCAATGAGGTGGCCATGCCGCGTGCCCTCTAATCGTGTCAGCTCCACCAGGATACTGATGTACCTGTCAGGCAGATATAGAGAGGAAGTGGTTTACACTTCACGTGAACAGAACTCAAAGTTAAACAGAACAACGTTTGCGAGAAGTCCAACTGACCATTCAAAGTTGGTGATGTATTGGTAGTTGCTCTGGCTGCAGATGTCGATGATCTTGGTGAGCAATTCATCTCTGTAGGTGGTTCCTTCTGCTTTATCTACATGTAGCATCAGCTTCTTTACAATCTCCATCAAGTTCTTCTTAGATACCTAGAAAGGTCAAAGACCAAATCCAAAGAGAAGGAGAATGTGAAACTAAATCTTAGCTTACTTTCCGATAAACAAAACCCAATTATATCTCATCTAATCACACTAAAAGCAGAAAAACCTAGAAACCTAACGCCTGAGAACAACAAGATCACAGGTAAATGTGATATATTAGAATAGTATTTTGTTTAAACAATTATTTTGTACTGAATTTATTAAAATCATTAAGAAACACTTATCACATAACCATATTGTGGAATACTTTTTGAAGCCTTTATTTTTTTCTTTTCTACTGGCCAAGGTGGACAGCTGTCACTGTTCTACACTCAGCAAATAAAATGCGCTTGTAAAACAAAGCAAACAGCATGTGACCTCTAACACCAGCAGTGAATGTGAAATGTTTATAAGTCAGAAAGTCTGGACACACCAATGCTGAGATAAATGTACAGTGGATGGATTAAAAATGCACAAGTGCAATAATGCAAAAGTCGGAGGATTTTGTTGCATACCATGCCATAGAGCAGGTCCAGGGCTCTGAGACGAATAGATTCGTCTTTGTCGTCCAGACACTGCAGGATGAGGTCCTTATGAGACTGCACTGACTTGGGGTGGGTCTTCAGGATCTTTGACATGGCCAGCAGGCCCAAGTACTTCACTGTGGAGAAGAGAAACATGCATCAGTGTACTTAATTGCAGATAACGCAACTTTTAATGTCACGTCTCATACAATATCTAATTTACTCTTAATAACCTTGCTGGGACATTGAAAATATTTCTCTTAAAAATAATGCGTATTAGCATAACAATCCAAATATTCCTTCAACTGAATAATATATAAATTCAATCTATAAAATGGAAATAAAAAACACCAAACATGGAAAAGGAAAGAAAAAACACAAAGACACAGCACAATGGAAAGGACACAAACACACACACACACGGGACATTGTTTTGTTTTGTTTGTTCCTTACTTGTATCCCTGGAACTTCATACACGAGGGGATTTTTAAAAACTCAAATCTGCTGAAGCACGGCATTCTGACCGTGATCTAATTTGGCAGAGACTAATGGCTCAGGTTCGTGAATCAATATATGTGTGTGGTAGTGACCTTGGTTTGAGGCAACGCTAATCACCGCAGTGAATATTTTATAAAAATAACTCAGGATGTGCCTTTTCATGCCATTGGAGGAGATCATGATAGCTGTCACTGCCCATGTCTAAATCTGAAGCAGAGGAGGCGGAAAAACAGCAATTGTTTCAGAACCTTCGGCCCGAAACAGCAAGTAAGTCTCCCGACTATGATTGAGCCATCTCACCTAATCTTTAATATTTCTAAACGATAGCGGCATCAGTCCATACTTCACCGGTTAGAATACATATTTTTACTATCTAGAGAAGCGTATATCTAAAGTGTGATTATTTCTACTTTTTGTCCAACAGAGCTGGTTTGGTTCTTGTTCAACTGCCAGTTTTGAAGCTTAAAACAGATTGCCCAGTAGCACACTGATGCATTCCAAATGCAACCAGTTTGAAACCAGGACAGATCAATTTTACAGAACCTGTAAATGTACACTCTTCATGGAAATTTTTGAACTTTTTTTTAAAATAAATAAATTCCCAGGAGTTTGCAAACAACAACCAAACCACCAAGTGAAAAAGCCAAACAAGAGGTGCAGTAAAAGGACAAAGAAAACCTTAAACCATGTTTAAAATCTGCTCTACAAATACCACAAACCTAATATCTACTTCACTTAGAGTGAACTATTAAAGGGGGTCCAGATAACTCGAATGGTTGAACACAGTAACATGAGATCCAACTGGTTGTAGCTGAGGAAATGCATGGATGGAGTAAAATCTGATATTTGACAACAACCCGTTGGCAGATTTTAGCCGCTTTGGATTGAAACAATGATCCATGACGAAGGGAATTTGCAATTTATGCAAGTTGTTAATTTCCTCTGTGCTACTTGGGCCTTCTGTGGAAAAGCGGTGGATGATACTTCAGCAGAACGGCATGCCAAGCAGGCCTCCTAAATGAGAGTAAAAAGGTAACAATGTTCGAGTTATCCGGAGTCAGGGGGTCTAAGTTATCATTATCTAAAAGGGTGGACTGTTCCATAGTCAGAAACACGCAGACAATGAGAAAATGACACACTGCAGGCATTGACAGAGGGCTCACAGTTCTGGTCCGAGTCTTCTATCAGGATTCGCAGTTTCTGCACACAGAGCTGTGGGAGAGAGAGAGAGAGAGAAAAAGAAAGACCAGGAGAAACACAAAGAGGGAGAGAGGACGGAGCCATTAACACCACTGTAAACCTTTCCACACCAGTTTCAGTCTTGTAAGATGAGCATACTTCAAAGTGGAAAAACAAAGCGAACAAAAGGTCTAACTAGGATGGTGAAAAGCAGCTTTCTGTGTGCGTTGAAAGCGAAAATGAGCCCTCCTGACCTGTTAGCTGTTGTGTTTTTAATAAGATGTGTCTGATGAGACAGACATGTGAAAGCATGCATTATGATTCAACTGGGGTGGAAAGGGTTATAATCCTCATCTATCCACATGAATATGCAGACACAGGATGGGAACATGAAGCCCTACCTGGATACTAGCACTGTGGTTAGGCATCCCAGTGGACAAAGAAATCAACACTGCGGAGTACAGGACAGACAGAAAGTTAAACCTGAAAATGAACCAAATATTTTTGAGATGAAAAAAGAAATCTGACTTAAATGTTCTGCCAATCTGCAGATGAGAAGATTTTAAATGCATCTGACTGAATCAGACTGTGTTTAGAGTTATAAATGTAGCAAAAAAAACAAAAAACAAAACAAATGGAAATGCCAAAAAATATCGCTTCATTGATGTACAATTATACATATATTCCAAAACATGGAGGCAAATAGCAAAGATATAAATGCACATGTAAATGTTTGCATGCCTTATTAATTAAAACTATGCAAAATATCTTTATATCAATAAAACCTATCAATTTTAAGTCATATTCCAACACTTCAAAGTTATCTGCTACACTAAAGACACACCAACTTCCCCCAGATTTCCAGTACTGACCTGCAATCACAGTGTTAACACATTCATACAGCAGAGACATGGCAGAAGTACTGTGAGGAGGAGGTGGAGAATGGGTAGAAAAAAAAAGGAAAGTCACAGATTATTATTTACATCATGACATGAGAATTTTTTGTCATCCACTGTTGGAACATTTCATCTCACCTGTGAATCAGATTTGTCAGAGGTTCAATAAGCTTCTTCCCCAGCCGTGGCTCTAGCGGTGTGAGTGCACCAAACTGTAAAAAAAGTAAAGTGTTGTCATCCTTCATTAAAATATAAAACTATTGCTGTTTCATTGTGTGATCACTTATTAAGACCTTACAGAGACTTGAAGTAAGAGTCAGCTTGAACAAAAACTTGATATCCCCAAACAAAGTGGATTTTTTAAATTTTGTTGCAAAACATGTCATGTGACTTTGTGTCCCTCTTTCACGGTGGATTACACCTTCTCCACATGTTCGAGATCAAGGTCAAACTTATTTATAGAGCACATTAAATTTTTTTTTTTTTTTAAAAAAAAGCTTGAAAAATACTTTACAAAAATAAGTTGCATCTGTGAATTACAATGCTTCAGTTCTCTAAGACAATGTGTTTGTTGTCCTGAATATTAATTACAAAAAGAATAAATCAACATCATCTATTCATCTATCTACAATGCTTACAGCCTGGCTAACGTACTGAACCAACTGCAACACGTTGAGCCAAGATGGTTGCAGAATTGGTTAAAAACACTTCGGATCAATTAGTATTTAGTGGAAAATCAACAACAAAACATTCGCCAGCATTTCTGCTCTACTGCACATCATGTTGGATGTCTTTTGTTGACACTCGTCTGTTCGACACTGATTATATCACATGCTTTGCTTCTCTGATGGGTTATATGCTTTGCCAATAACTTTCTAGAGGAAGATGCTTCTGCATCTATTGGTAATGCCCACTGGAAGTCAAAGCTGAATCCTGGGGAACCAGACCAATTCTCTTTGTTATCAAACATGAAAATGATTAGCATTGCTGACCAGACGAGCCCCCCTCCATCACTGATCACGTAGATACTTATAACTAATTTCTTATCTCATAAATGCAGTTACTTGCATCATGGAGACTTACCAGCTTGATGATCTTAATCAGAACCCAGTTGTTAGTTGAAGAGGTCATGAGTTTGAAGAAAAGTGGGGCCAGAGACAAGTAATTCTTAGGATTTCTCCTGGCGAGCTCACAGATAACATTTACTGCTGCTGACTGGACACCTAAGAACAGAGAAAATAAATTCATATTAATAATTTTTTATGTGAGGAAGTGTTCTCAAGCAATCATAACCAGTATAAAGCTTACATGACATTTGATATAAGCTTTTAGATCCTAGAACCCTTTCAGAATCCTGAATAACAAAGTATAAACTCACTTACATAGAATAAATAATTCATGACACCACTGGTGCAGTACTACTTGCAGTATTCTACACAAATGAGTACAGCTTCATTCAGTATCACTTCAAAGCCAAATTACTTAGAACAGCATCACAAAAACTCAATAAATGGTTATTTCATTTGGACTGCCAGATATGTGCTCCTAAGTTAACAAAAAAAAAAAGAAAAAAAGTTATATGCACACACACACATATCTCTTTTATGTCACCTTTTATTTATTTCTTCAAATGCTTTGTATTTTTCTGATAACAGAGCATCTGGTCTAACCCATTCCACTGATAAACACTGTCCCAAAAACAAAAGCATTATTCTAGCAGTTTTCTTTCACAATTAAAATTATACAATTACAACAATGTGGTGGTATCACAGAAGGAAGAATGTTACTATGGATCATTATACATCTCCCAGGTAGGAAATACTCCTGTAGAAACAACCCATTTATAAAGAGATGAATTAGTTTGAAATATTTTGACATTTAGTTGAAGGGCCATGATTCTGTTGTATACCGATAACGAAGAAAAAAAAAGCCCAATTAATAATTCCTTTCATTGTAAGACGTGCCACGCGGCAGTGGCACGATTCCCCCTCTCATATCTCATGTTCTTCCTGCCTGAATAATTCAAAGGGTTCAAATGACAAGACACACCTGTCCCCCGGAAGTCCCCGTTGTAGTTATGATTTCCCTTTAATTAAAAAACAGTAAATGTAGCCCAAAGTAAATTCAACCCAACCTACAATAGTCCCAGGAGAAGTAGAAAATTTTTTTTTTGTTCAAGAAAATGAACTGAAGTGTCATGATACCTGGGTCTGGGTCCTCCAGTTTCTCCTTGAGCCTGGGGAAAGCGGGGCGTAGGGACTCTGGGTACTTCAAAAAGACCTTATACATGATCAACACAGCTTTCTTCCTGATATACGGTTTAGTGTGGGACATCTATAGTGGAATAACAGAAAAGGCAGTTGTGTTTTAACTGTTAAAAAAAATGGAACAGAACCTTTTATCCAAATCTCACGTAAAGAGAAAAAAGAAAAAGATTCAATGAAATAAGTTCTTCAGGTAGACCACCTGATAAAATCTGCATGACTCACCAGTGTCATGATGTCATTGGCGAGGTCCCGAGCCAAGTCAGGGGTCACAAAACATGAGAGGCCAGTAAGGGCAACACCTGTGTCATACTGGTTGGGACTACTAAGATCCTGGAATAAAATAAAAACTTTTTTTTTTTTTAAGTCTGTGGAAAAGAAAAAAGTAGGAAGACAGAAAGGGCTGGCTGGAAGACATAACACCCCACAGATGTATACAAGGTACAAAAACCCAACGCATCACTAACCTTTCGTATTTGATTGGTTGTCAGCATGATGACATCTGTGCTCTCATGAAAACATTGTGAAGCTGCCAAATAACCAATCCTCTGCAAGGGGAGAAACAGTAAACCAATAAATACGTTTTTTTCTTTAACATGAAGAACCTCACAACAGACTCACAAGTCTTCCAGTCCTCAACCCTTCAAAGACTGCAGGTATCTCTGCAGTCGGTTTCAGGTCTGTCCAACTATGGTTCTGAGTCCTGTTTTGACATCAGTGGTCATCTTCATATCTTACCTTGTAAGTGAACTTAGATGAACTCATGACTTCAACGATGTTGAAGGCAGCCCAACTGACATCATAGCCAAGCATCTGAAGCTGTAATATTGAGAAGAAAGACAGACCATGTGAGGGGAAAAAAAAAAGCAGGAAGGAGGCTCAGCATGTTCCTTTAGTCCACAGAGAAACAAAATGATTTGAGCTAAAAGCTCTCAAACTGTGCACAAATTACCACTCTCTGTGCAAAACAATGAACCTCCATATTGGCCCCAATATGATCATCGGTATCTGATTTTAGAGAGACAACACAGCCTTTTAACTTTGTTTGGGGCCACTGAGATCTAAAAATATGTCATTTTGTGAGCTACCCAACTTCACATCATGTAGTGTTTGCTGTGCTTTTGAAATGTCAAGAGGAACATTTACATTTCCTGAAATGGGATTTATGAAACTATGTAATATACAGTATAAACATCAGCGATGACGTTTATACTGTTTTCTTGCTTTTGTCATTCTGCACCTCTTATATGAGTCAAGAGCTGATAATTGTTGAGTAACAGTATTTTTTACTGCCATTGAAAAAGGAAAAAGGACAAAAACAAAACTTTCTGCCCATGTTGAAAACATAGAAGTTACTGCAGGAAATACCAACTATCAAATAGTTCCATCCCATTTCTTGAGGTCCACATCAGCCCGAGACAAAGTAACATTTCTCAGCACGTGCACATCTGACTATGGTGGAGGTTGTGAGGTAGGGTGTTCATTTGACATAAAAGCATAAACCAAACTTTACACAGAAGAGGCATGGCCTGTGGACAGGGAGGATGGAATGGAGTGGAAAAGATCAATTTACCACCTAAATCCAACAGTTTTGAGCACTTTCAAGAAAAGCTTGGAATGTGCTTGTGTTCTGTATAGTTGTAGTATTTTTTTTTTTTTAATAATTAGCATCAGAGAAATGTCATCAATGCCTATGGAAAATGTGTCAACTTTGAAGGAAGATACATAAAAATAAAAGAGGTATTCCTCTAAGAGACATTAATCTGGTAGGTCGGGTTATATTAATATCCTGTAGTAGTTGATGTGTACTTTGGGTTTCAGGGGAGAAAGGCAAACCTTTCTGTCATGCAAGTTCTCTGCACATACTCCCTTTATGGTTAGCAAATATTAATGAAAATGTTAAAATAGATTGGGATCTTTAAACTCCTGGTAAGGAGCTTCTATGCAAATTACCTGCAACAATGCGTGTGGGGCTTCCGTACAGGATCTACATAAATTGAACCACTTTGCATTGCGTTTTAGTCCCAGGAATCATAGAATCTGATTTTTTCTTGACAAGGCCTGGCTGGTCATTGTACAATTAATATAACTAAGCACCTTGCATCTTAATTTTAAGCAGCGAATACTGCTTAAGATAGCATATTAGTGATGTGCTCAAAAAAACTAATTAAAAGCCACTGCACAGTTTTAGTATTCTACTTCCAAAAGAATAAGTGGGTTTAAACCGACAAATACATTCAATATCTCATCTATATGTGTGTATGTATACAGCAGATGTGACAGAGCCAGTAAAGTGTGACAACTTACGTATGTGAGCTTGCATACAGCATTCGCTTTGACAGCGATGTTGTCTTGCTTGAGCTCCTGTTTGATCTCATCGATGCATGTGGAGATGTACTTGGCCTGAGGGCAGACAAAGAAGAGGACAAAACAACAGACACCAGATCAAATTAGGCAGAGTAATATCCTGAACGGTAGGCTGCTGCTGAGCTCCAGACACAAGCTGGAAAATCCTGGTAGTACTGTTGTTGCTCTACAGCCAGCAGATGAGGAACTGAAAGAGTCTGCTCATCTGAAACCTATTTTTCCTCTTCTCTACATGACCTATGCCTACTAATGCTACCAGCATGGACAAAAGCAACCTCACTAATTCAAACTCAAGTCACAAATACCATCCGTTAAAAACTTTGGTCTTGAAATACTGATGCTAATGCAGAATTTTATGTTAAACTGTAAAAGTCTAAGAATAAAATGGCCATGCTTTACAGAAGCAAAAATGAGAACCAGGATCAAGAGAGCAAGTTTAACCTCTTGGACACCAACAACACAGCAGCTAATTTGTCAGTATACAGGTTAGGAGCTTCATCAGCTAACACATAAGATGATTAGTAGCTTCAGGTACCTCATATCTAAATGAATCAAAAAGGGAGGGGGGTGGGGGGGGGTGGGGGGGGGGTCTTCGTGACCATTTCTGGAAAACATGTCCAATATAGTTTTAGAACAGTGACTCCATTTCATTTAACTGTGGAGAGTCAGACCTTTGTGAGGAAATCAGTCAACCATTGTTTGAGAGGAGCAACCTTGCAAAACAAACACATATAGCTATGTAGAGTTTGAGAGTGTGCCGGTCATGTGTGCGCAGTCATGAGACAGCACAGTGACAGGAGGAGGTGGGGGCAGCTGAGCATGAGCGCTGCTCCAGAAGAGGCTGTGGACTGCAGAACTGGTGAGCAGGCAGGAAGAGGTTTTGACCTACTATCAGACACACATAGTGCTTGTTCATCATGCTCTACTTCAATTACCAATTGAAATAACTGGAATAGCTGATGCAAGGCCAACAAGCGGAACCTTCCCGTGGCAATATGTTCAAAGCTGGAGTTAAAGTGTAGTGGCTGTGCTTGCAACAATGTTATTTGATGCCAACTAGTACTCCATCCCTTCGTTTAACAGGAAATCATTACAAACTGCTCTTAAACTCTTAGTAACTTCTTGAATTATACTTAAAATATCCTTACACCTGTCTTCAATGCACCTTCTGTTCCAGGAGCGTGGGACAGAGCAATGAATGAACTGTGCAAAGACTTGGCCCACATGTGAAAGACAAACAGAAAGCATGAGAAAATGTTGGTGAGCCAGGACAAAAGTCAACCTGTACTCGGGAGTGTGCGAGTATTAATATTTTAGCAAACTGTCCACTGTTGACTGGGCAACCAACACCCTATCTAGACGACCCAGGTTGGGTTACCACTGACGCAAAGCACAGAAACATACACTCAACCAAAAGATCAAGGCTTCGAACATCACAGCTGACCTAAGTCCTCATTTTTTACTTCTGAAACCCAAATGCAGGTGACTGTATGTGGAGACACGATCCTGATTAGACATGCTGGTTCAGGCCCTGATTTAACACAGGTGTTCAGGTTAGATGTTAAATTGGCTGTATTTGCCACACTGAGAAAGAGGGCCAATCTGAAAGCTCTGTTCCGATTATCACACCGTCTCTATATTTCACACCTGGCCAACAGCCTGTGGCAGGTGTGTGCACAGCTACACAACCCGCAGACTTTACTTCATGTCAACCCTAACGTAACAGCTTCACAACATGAATGGGGCTAGACATCACCAGCATAAAGCCTGTAAGAGAACGGGCTGATTTAATGTATGAAAACATGGCTGCCTCATAGTTCCCACTAACAGCTCTTCCAACTCTATTCCTACTCAATGCTGATGTGATGATGAGCAGCATCAGAGCAGTTTTCATCTTCCACAGAGCTGTGATATGAATGATGTTATCAAAACCTCAGTGGGATGTTTTACGTGATCGGTTGATTATACGACTTCACATATATTTGAGTTAGAGCTTTAACATGACAGGCAGTCAGCTTAAAGCTGTAAACGCTCTGTGTCTCTAATAAAAAAGTAAATATCTGTGATTTTAAAATTACTTAAAAGGAAACTCACATACAGATTAACCAATTATCACTATGCAAGTGACCAAACTTAATAGGTATGAGTGTAATTCTTTTTGTAGAAATTAACAAGTCACAAAAGTCCAGGATATTGCAAACTTACATTGGCAGATCTACTGGTCGTGAACTGGGGTCATAGGAGTGGCGTTTTTATATCTCCCAAACATCTGTGTGTTTCTTTTAAGGTGTGTTCTGCCTTTTAATGTACATTTTTAGTTGAAGGAATTTCTTGTCTTATCGTCACCGTTTTACCTTTCCGTGTAATCGCTTCAGTTGTTGTGTGTCTCTGGTTATTTCTCACCTCTCTGCAGTGTTCATTACACCCAACACTGTCTTAATCAGAGAATACCACTTCAGTTTCCAGCCTGACCCCCTACGGGCCTGTTTATTAGTACTTAAATGTATCTGGTTTGATTTCAATTACTCTGAAAATGAGTAATTTCCTGGTGAAACCGTGATTCCTCTAAATCTGCTTCCTCTAAATGTAAGCTAGCTGTCAAATACCAATCCTCAAAATACCTCCCTACAAAAAAAAAAACTGACATGACACGGTTCTGGTGAAGTTTGAAACAGCCTCCATTCTGCCACAGTCTACCAGAAATCAGATGTTAATCTGCTGGTTTGTGAAGTCTGGTTCACCCTTAACCGGGCTAACGTTAAGTTTAAACGACGTTAGCTGTTAACGTTGGTTAGCGTTGACGGTATAACGGTGATGTCAACACGACCTGAAAAAAATAAACAATTACTAACGTGACGTTTAAAAATGCTTCGCGTGGCGGCGGTGCGCTCGCTTTACCTCATCTTCCTTGTGATTCCTAATGCCACGTACTAAATCCTGGAGGTTTTTATCGAACATCCGATCGATGCTCCCTTTGACAATCTTCAGAGCCATGTCTGTCTCTGGGCTTGTACCGCTTCTGTCCTGCGGGGCCGGGCGCCTTGCAGAGGTCTAGTGGGTACCGATCGACCCGCTGGATTGTTTCTCATCCACCCGGATACCGTGCGTGCAGGGTCCGCCGCAGTTTTTTATTTTTTTTTTGCCGAGCCCGTGCAGATGAAGCTGCTGAGGCCGAACGGAGCGTCCCGAGCTGAGCGGAGACGCTGGCGATGGATGAGTGTAGGAAATGGCTGACAAAATGGCGTCTGAAGTCAGCTGACTGGACTGTTGAGCGAGATTCTCATGTGGGAACCAGTGGACTTAAAGGTCCAGGATCCCCAGTTTGTTGCTGCGCTTATGTTTTGGGTACTTTGTAAGGTTTTGAACTAGTTGATACCATAAAACTTCCACAGTTGATTACTTTCAATAGGACAATAATTAACGATATTGTGTTTACTTAAAGAAATACTTTTTTGCTTGTTTGTTTTACATTTACTCACTTTGACATTTTCAAATTTCTTTTTTTTCTTCTTTTGTACAACTAAACTATTTCTATCAAATGCTCAATAGCCAAACGCTAATAATTCCAATTTATAACTTTTTTCGGGCATATTACTGATGATAGGTCTACATGCAAGGTTGCACTTTTTTTTTTTTTTTGAGTGTTGTTAATTTTTTAAAATGTATAATAATAATAATAATTATTATTATTATTATTGTTGTTGTTGTTGTTGTTGTTATTATTATTTTGGTATGTATTTTTCATTTTTAGACTATTGTAAACAATGTAGACAACAATACTCAGGTTAAAGACCCCAGTACAAAAACGTGAACATTGAAATCATTCAAATCACAGGGTTTTTTTTTTTCCTGGTCTAATAAAAAGTAGGAAGCATGCATCTTCTCATTTTTCCACTTTATTTGCGGCCTGAGGTTTTAAGTTTGTGTTCTCAGGGATTTACTTCCCTGATTACGTCATTTTTGTAAGTATACTGAAAATATATCAATTATTGTTTGCAAGAC
>JBAMYA010000019.1:15967552-15987945 GCA_037176975.1 Arrhamphus sclerolepis
TAGAGGAAGCAGAGGCTGAGGACTCAGAGGTTGACTCATTCATCACCCAAGCTGAAGTCACTGAGGTAGTTCGGAAGATGCCCAGTGGCAAGGCACCAGAAGTGGATGAGATCTGCTCTGAGTACCTCAAATCTTTAGATGTTGTGGGGCTGTCTTGGCTGACACGTCTCTGCAACATCGCGTGGCAGTCTGGGACAGTGCCTCTTGAATGGCAGACTAGGGTGGTGGTTCCTCTTTTTAAAAAGGGGGACCGGAGGATGTGTTCCAACTATCGAGGGATCACACTCCTCATCCCCCCGGGGAAAGTCTATTCCAGGGTGCTGAAGAAGAGAGTCTGGCCAACAGTCGAACCTTGGATTCAGGAGGAACAATGTGGTTTTTGTCCCGATCATAAAACTCTGGACCAGCTCTATACCCTATACTCCCGGAAAAGCAAGAGGAGGTGTCTGGGGAGAGGGAAGTCTGGGCGTCCCTGCTCAGGCTGCTGCCCCCGCGACTGAGCTCCGGATGAGCGGAAGAAGATGGATGGATGAATGCATATTTGACAAAGAGACTGAACAGAAAATGAGGCAAATCCAATAAAATAAGAAATCACCTTTTTTAGTGTGGCAATAACTTCAGCATTCTTATGGAGGATCTGACTGGTGACTGGTACCATCTCAAGTTCTTTCAGTGCTTGTAAACATCGCTCAATGTCCTTAAAAATAAAAAAATAACTAAATAAATACATACATACATACATACATACACAAATATAAGTTTTCATGGCTGCACAGCAAACCAAACAGAGGGGAAACTGTACTTCATGTAACTTACTGGGTTATCAACTTTGAGTGCAAACTTTATATCCGTGTGGAGTTTCTGCAGCTTTTCTTCTGGTGATGGTTCTGGATATGAAAATGTAAAATACTGGATTACTTTACGTTACTGAAGAGCAACATAATAAGACTATTTGCTTGGTTTCAATTGACGTAAAATGTTTCCAGGCAATATTTGATCTTCAGCTGGTGTGTAGGGTGAAAGAGTGTGTGGCTGACCCTTTTTCTTTTCCACTTTCTTCTCTGGCAACCTCTCTGGTCTTCGTTTGGGTTTTTCTGGCTTAGACCTAAGAAACAGGAAACACTGTGATCTGTATCCTTTAATATTTAATTCAGTTCTACTGAGATTCGCATGCTGTCGTCTGTTCCCCGTCACTGACCTGGCTCTCAACTTCTCCTCCGACCGTCTGGCTTTCTTCTCTTTTAGCTCTCTCTCCTTTCTTTCTTTCCTTTCCTTCTCTTTCTTTACTTTTGCCTTCTTCTGGTTCTCTAGCTTCTTGGGAGGTTTCTTCACCTGTTGACAGGAAAGGTGAATCAAACTGCATGGGTCAAAAAAACTTTTTTTCCCAGCCCGAATCAGACAAAATGGAATTTATGGAATTGTCCAGCTTCCACCACTACTTTGTTTTCCTTTTTTTTTATCTCAGGATTTACCTCAGCTGGTGGCGGAGAGTCAGAGTCAGATGGTGCAGGGATGGGGGGAGGAGGTGGTTTCTTTGACTTCTTCAACGGATGATCATCTATGCCTTCATCTGAACTACTGCTGCCATCACTGTCGCTCCCTTTGTTAACCTTATCCTTGTCTTTTTTCTTTTTCTCCTCTTCCTCCTTCTCTCTCTCTCGCAGCCGCCGAAGCTCCTCTGCCTCCTCTTTTTTCCGGCGCTCCTCTAGCTCTCGTCTGCGTTCCTCATCACGTTTCTTCCATTCGCTGATGCGGTCTGGTTCACTGTCACTGTGAAAAAAAACAAACTTAGGATGCTTAAGACACCATCATGTCTTTGGAAAAACATACAAATTTGAGGTGCTTAAAGTAGTTGTTAAAATAAGAAATAAAAAGGCAGTGTTTGAGCGGCCTCACCTGTCGCTGTCTGAAGATGATGAAGGTGCTCGTTTTGGTGCTGGGGCAGGTTTGGGTTTCCGCGCACGAGGCTTTGGTGCAGGTTTCTCTGTGAATCGAGAAAAACAAGGACAGTGTGTGAAACACTGATCTACCTGGATATCTAGGATTTTGCATGAAGCTGTACTTAATTCAAGAACAACACTAAATGAGCACCTTTCTTGCGTGGCTGCGGGCCTTTCCGAGGAGGCGAATCGGAATCTGACTCGGACTTGGAGCCAGACTGGGATTCTGAGCCAGACAGAGCTGGCCGTGGTTTCTCATCATCAGAGTCGCTGTCCACTACTTTCTTGTCCGACTCTGATGCAGAGTCTGAATCCGAGTCAGATGAAGCTTTCTGCTGCATCACAGAGAATATGCAGCAAAATTGGAAATGGAGAAAAGAGACTTCAAAGTCTCTGGACAATAAAACATCAGAACAATACTTTACAAGAATGAGAAGACGGTTTACCTTTTTCTTCCCTCTGCCTCCTGGTTTCTTTCCACCTCTTCCACTGGATTTCTTTTCTGGAGTAAAATCCTGAAAAGAAGAAGAAGAAAAAAAAGAGGCACAGGTTAGATTTCCTTGGTGTTAGGACTTTCAGAATGAAATAATGAAATGTATGTGTGTAGTTACCTGGTCACTGTTTTTGCCGGAGTCAGACTCTGAAGGGGTAGGTTCTGATTCAGAAGGGGATCCACTCTCCTCCTCATCTCGGTCACTGGAGGAACCTCGAGCTTTCTTTGGAGGAGGGGGCCGCTAAACAGAAAAAATGATGGGACAATTATCTTTCATTGTAGAAAAAACATTGTACCTGTCAAACTTCAACAAATCAAGGCTAATCATGTGCCTGTTATTGCTTTGGCAAAACCTGATGTCAAGAGACAGGCTGCAATGAATTAGCTTCTTTTCCTTCTTTTTGTTAACATTATTGTAAAAGCAAACAGGGAAACTGCAATGTGCCAAGAGCATCACTTTGTTAAGACATAATTGAAACAAACGCTAAAATTGAATCAGTTGATAATAGGAGTTCATCATAAAACCAGATATCTTCACACCACATTACCTTGGGAGCCTGCAGCTTTCGCTTCATTCCTCCACCCCTTCCTCGGTCTTCACTCCCTGAATCAGAGTCATCCTCAGTGCCCGTGTCTGCTTTTCTTGGAGCCACTGCATCCTCCTCATCCTCCTCGTCACTCTGTCTTCCTGCATTGTCGGCCTCACTGTCAGATGAGCTAGGTGGCTGAGGGTAAAGGTGAAGGGAAGGAAGATATGCAATTTTTAATAAACATTTTAAAAAATCCATAAAAGCATGAAAGCAAAAGAAGAGTATACAGATGATGCTACTTCAAGATAAATGCTATTAACCATCAGACATCAGCAGTCTAAACTGAAACTTTATTTTATTTTTTGTAATCTAAATGATTGTCAAGAACATTTTTATTACAGAAGACATTTCAGGGCACAGGGTAGACATCAGGCTGACTTACTATAGGTGGGGCACTGTAGGAGGCATGTGGATTGTTCTGGATCTCCCATAAACCTTCATTGAATCCCTTCCTTTTGTTGGGCTTTCCATAGCGTTCTCTGTACTTTTCGTAGGGGAAAAGGTCCTTTGCTGCAAGGAATGCTCTGTAAAAGGGAAAAAAAATGATCAAAAAAAATTTTCTAACAGAAACATGTTTGTGACTCACCTCTCCGTCAAATAACAGAATGTTTGCTCTTATGCAAGGAGTTGAGATTATGGATCGGCACACTGTGCCACCTATTGGCGGATTCATAAACTGCATGTGCCATTTATCAAGCATGCCAACACATCTGTTTGAAACACTGCACACTCAAGCTGATAGTGGTTAATGCTTCAATTTAAAATGCATTTCAGTCAATGGTTTAATAAAGATGTAAGAAAGACCAGTAGTTTCTGTGTCCCTGCAATGAAATTAATATATTCACATACAATCATACTACACAGCCAATCCCCATAAATATGTTATCAAGTGGCTTTCTGTAGTCCATTCTTATTAAAGGACTACATACTTTTACATTTAAATATGTAGTTTATACCAGAAATAAAAATGTGATATCTGAATTTCTTAAATGGAAGTGATTTTGTTCAATCAACACATGAAATTAGGCAGGCAGACTTTGTAATATCATCAAAAGTTTAATCACCATCTAGTTAAATGACGTAATATCATATTGTGATGAAACTTGTGATTTGCACCCCTAGTAATTAAGGATAATTACCATGGTTACTTGTCTCTAGTAAAAACAAAAATACAACTAGACAATAAATAAAGAAATAAACAACAAACAAGATACCAATAAACTTAGCCTCTGATTAAGTCTGGTTTACTCACGTTTCATGTGTTCCAAAGAAAAAAATTGGGATTTTATTAGGTGGTGGTTTCACTGCTCCATCAGCCACATCTTCAATCTGTAAACACGCAGGATAGTCAAGTAACATGTCAGAGAAAAGCAGTGCAGATGCCACACATTTTCTGAAGTCCCAACATAACTGTGTCATACTTAGAGGCCAAAATAAAGAGTGAAGACAGTGTAGTTTACACGCATTTATAAGACACACACACTTGATGTACAATACGCGCGTTTTAACGTGTTGAGTGGGGGCTAATATGCAAAAAGTCACAGTTATCTGAACGAAATTTCCAAATGAAGCGTGTATGTTTGCTGGCGTGTGTCTCTCTGCAGGTTAGGCCAACAGCATCTCATGCAAATGTTGCGGCTGGCACCACTAACTCTGGGCCCACAGTACCAATCCCGCCATCTCTGCAGACACTAAGCCATGTGTGGGTTTGTAGATGTGCATTACATGTGTCAGTGATACACCAAAGAAACCTTCTCCAGCATGCAGACCAGATCAGATCGGAGCAGAGCAGAGCAAACCTCCCCCTCCTCCGCCCTCCCCCGGCTGCCGTTAACGTCGCCTGCTTACCCTAGCTGGCCAGTGGGGGTATCCCTTCATTTTAGCGAAGACCAGGTCTCCTGGCATGAAGTTGTGCGGCATTGTCCCGGTTTTTCTTGCGGCTTGGATTAAAAAAATATTCAGATGCGGAGTCTTTCCGTGTCTCTCTCGGCTGGATGTTTTCAGGTCGACACGAAACCTGGAAACGATGGAGTTAGCTGACGAGCTAGCTGCATACTAACCGAGACTGCAGACACCGCGAGAACAGACGGCAAGGAGAAAACAGCAGGCACTTCCGCTACAGGAGATGATATTTCAAATTAAAAGACACACATACATTTAAACGTGTGTGTGTGTGTGTGTGTGTGTGTGTGTGTGTGTGTGTGTGTGTGTGTGTGTGTGTATGTATGTATACATACATACATATATATATACATATACGCTACTGTTCTTCATGCCGGGTTGTTCCTGCTGTCCATTGACAAAAATCTGTCAGCAGCATGATTTCAGCACCTCGGACAGCGCGCTTTCCAAACACGTTACAAGGTCGTCTCTGGGACTGCTGCCGAGGCTCGTCATCTTCTCACAGCCACATTCCTTCTAATTTGACCAAGCCAATCTTTAACAAAAATTCATGCAACAAATCGTTCGGTACCTCGTTCCGTACAAGGGAGAATGAAAAATACCTTGACTGTTTTGTTTTGTTGCTTTTTGTTTTTTTGTTTGTTTTATTTAAATCTACCGAAACATGTCTCGCTTTGTCCTGCAGTTAAGCCACAACTCAACCGTCGGTTTACATCGTTAATAATCATACACATGTAAGTGATAATAAACAAATTCATATACCATCTGTTGTTATAAATCTGCCCATTCTCCCGTTTACACCATGCAAATTTAAGGCTGCTCGTTCTGTTTCAGTTGCAGCAAAACTTACCTGAATCCTCGAGACATGTCTCGCCCGTCTTCTGTAGCGCGTGGTCTTCGTCGGTATGACTTGAGTTCGTCTGTCTCTCCCTCTTCTTCGCTCAACTCGAAGCGTGATAATGAAGCCCCCCCACCTCGCCCCTCCTCCACCCATCTCCCCAAAACGCTCTCACATTTGTCGTTTTCTCCCTAATCTCTGTCTTCAAGTCTGTCTCAGTGGTGCAAATCGTAATGGTTTATGTGAGTTATATAGTATTCTAACAAGTGATGCGTAAAATAGATGTACTACAAAAATTAAATTAATACAATATTGATTTAGGCCTGTATTTATATTTCATCTTGCTCATGATAGCAAAACAGCCCACAGCGGCGTTTCTACGTATAACCTTAAATTGGTGGGTTAGATGATCACTGAAGTTAATTAAACTGTCAACAAGCATAAACATTTATTTTGAAAGGGATCTAGAAATAAAGATTAGGCATGTTGAGTCTCATAGTCTAACATTTGAATCACGTGGAAGCTCATTGTAGTTGAAAAGAGCTGAAGGACAAGAAGGACAAGTACATGAAAAGGGGCCTTGAATGTTTTTCAGTACCAGGGACAGCAGCCAGCTCTTTGCATTGCACCATCTAGCGTTAAGTTGGGGATCATCATTGTCAACTAGCACTCAGCTGTGCCTCTCTGAAACATGACAAAAAAGTTCAGTGAGACATGCAGGAAAAGTTTTGTCATCAAGCTTGTTTCGCTCCTAAACCTCTGCAGGCTTCAGGAAAACACTCTTCCGCTACATAAAAGTCTATGTACTTCTATTTTTTTTGTTTATTTATTTTCAGTGATCGCCCAGTTTGACTTGTACAAAACTGGGTGGAGTCAGTGAGTGAGCTTGTCTTACTTTGCTTGCTATCATAAGCGTCCCCTCCCGGAGGGGTGTGCGCTCTTCGTGACTCACGCCAGGCGGCATAAATCACAAATAAACTTACGGAGGAGTCGCTGTGACACTGGTGCCCGAGGCCTTGGGAGCGATCATCTGATACTGAACCTGAATAAAAGTGACATGTTTGATAAGGAGAGGCTCTTTGAATGCAGCCATTCTTCGGGGCAAGAGGCGACGGCGGGACTTGGTCTATTCTTGGACTGCAGTCTGCGTTGGTTGACCGCAAGGTTTTCTATACGAATGATGTAAACGGCATTATCATCTTCATGATGATGGTTGAAAGGCCATTCAGTAAAATAAATGTCATGAGCTAGATATCGCACTTTATTCATTATGTTTGAGGCTTAATAAAAATCCCAACAACAGACTTGACATTTTTTGTTTTGTTTCGTTTCCTTGAAAAAAAAAAGAGGCTAAACGCATTCTAAATTTTTCCAACAGCTTTGGGCATGTTATGGCTCTCTGTCCACCTGTTTTTTTTTGTTTTGTTTTTTTTTGCTTTGTTTTGTTTGTTTGTTTTTAAAATTTCACTTACATTCTTCAACAACGCGCCCCCCCCCCCCCAAACACACACACACATACACACACGCACAAAAACATTATGAATGCATTACATGCTGTTGCTATATCAACCAAACCATGAATTTAAAATATAATGCACAGTAAAGCATACAAATAATAAATATACAAACGTTGTAATTGCTTTGATGTAAACCACAGTTGTCCACAACAAATCATTTTTAAATTGCCTTAAATATCTCTAAAATATTCAAGATCAACATAGGTGTCCATTTCAACGTAGAATATTAATTTATAAAAATAGAATAATCGTTTTGGATTGCATCTGATGCAAACTGTGATGTTCCAAACGCAGGATTTGTTTCAACACCTGATGACAAATGTATGAAGAATTGTCCTGTTGATGTGTCCATGAGTCAGCTCCTCCTGCTCCTGGGGGGGTTCAGGTCCTGTAGGTGACTCTGACCTCTGAATGTGCCATCTCCCTCTGCCAACATTAATGAGTAGTGATCCGGTCAAAAGGTTTTTATACAGAGCATAGCAAAAAAAAAAAAGTACTGCAACAGCGTCCTCTCCTGTCCATTTTCTGTTACTGCGTGAATGCAACAACGTAATATCTGTTTCATTGATATGTTCAGATAATTTATTTCTGAAATATAGTTCAAACTTTATTTATGAAGCATTTTTCATACAAAAAATTTAGTACAAAGTGCTTTGCATTTTTAAAAATTATACAATTTAAAAGGTAAAAACATGGCCCAACCCCCCAACTTCCCACAGAGCCCACTCCCCCAGATACACACAACAAACACCTCCTCATAATAGTAAAATAAAACTAAAATAAAATGAAATAAGACTAAGCTGATTGACTGATTGGAGCTTTTAATTTAGCTATCACTCACGAGTTCAAGTATTCCAAGATACATTTAGGAAAACATAGCCTTATTAAAGAAACATATAATGAGAAGTTATAACTAGGAATGTAGAAAAACAGGAATATTGTGGATTAACCAAAAAGAGACACTATGCAATATGTAATCGTAAAGGGATTCACACTGTCCCCAGAGATTTTAAATATACATATATATACAGTTTAAGGTCCAAAAGTCTTTGGATACATCCATTTCAAGGGCGCAGAAGTATTTACACAAAATGTCATGAACTCAAACATGACAATAATCTTTTATACTTTGATGAAAATACTTTACAGTCAATGACTGCCTGAAGTCTGAGGTCCACAATCATCAAATGCTGAGTTTGCTTTACCAGGGCTTCAGCCACTTTCAGTTTCTTCTCGTTTTTGGGCCTTCCTTAATCTTTGTCAGCTGTTACTAAAAAGAATACTCTTCCGGGTTGAGATCAAGTAAATGATTTGGTCATTAAAGTCTATCCTATTTCTTTACCATCAAAAAGTCCCAAGTTACTTTCTCAATAAGGTTAAGATCATTATTCAGCTACACTGTAAAACGCTGTTCCAACAGTGGAGTTCATGTTGGTTGCGTGTGAGCAGAGACTACACCCCTGAACACCTCAGAATTCACTGAATGCCACATCATCAGTAAACACCAGTGAGGTTGTTCCATTTGTAGCCATACATGCCCATACCATAACACTGCCACCACCATCTGCCAACCTTCTCCAGAGCATTGTGAAACAATTTCAGTCAAAAAGGGTATAATTACCTACTGGCCATCATCACATGGGCTAAGGAATACTTCCAGAAATCAAAATGTCTTATATTAAGCAAAAAAACAAAACAAACTGCCAATGGGGTAAGAAAAAATGCTTGGCTAGAATTCTTAAAATTCTTAAAATGAGAAGCATGATTCCATTATTCTTGGAACCATGCTTCTTTCCTTTTCCTTTTTTTTTTTTTTTTTTTTTGTTATATCTTTCTCAGAAATCAGTTTTTGCAGTGTGCAGTCCAGGCATTTTACCAACAGAAATCATTTGACACATCATAAAATGTAAAATCTGGCAACAAAGGTCCTATGGTGCTCATTTATAAATGTTGCATCCAAACAAAAAAGGGCTCGGAAGCAGCGTATGCCACTTTCCACGCAAAGATTTTGATTCATAAAAAAGAACTTGACGGGAGAATGAGTGAGTATTTACACAAATCTTGAACCATGTGCACATACATTTTGGAGATGGGAGAAACTGGGGACGCAGATGGTGAGGTGCTGAATTGAATCCATGTTCATCTCATTAATTTTTAAGCTCAGTTCATTTAGATCCACATAAGCAACCAATCCTGCAGGATCACAGATGTGTTCTTGCAGTGATCCATTACTATTCCAGCGCTCAGTGCAGTAGTTTTATATACTTCCATATTTAAATTATATCCTGGAGTGGTGGATAGCACTGTTTGATGCATATATTAATCAGTCTAGTCGCTGAGTAAACATATAGCGTTGTGACGAGCTTCTTTTTGAGACAGCTTCTTTTTGTTTGCTGTTAAAACCGTCAATTTAAGTAATGAAAAATCAATTTTTTTCATCAAGCCCACTTTTTAATATCCAGTGGGGTCAAGTTCTCCCTGCTCACTCTGCTGTAGCAGTAAAAATGGTCATAAAAGATTACACCAAAGAAGGTTGAAAGGATAAGGAAAAAGTCAGAAAGCTCGATCCTGACTGAAATAATCTGCTTAAGTAGTTCACTGAACATTTCATGTGTTGCAGCCATTTTTGTCTGGTCTTTGAAATGCTGGACATAAGATTATTTTACTTCATGAAGAGCAGAAGCTTCAAACCTCTGCACATGTGTGAATTTTGCCTGACTGCCCAGCAGATGTTGGTCCTTTTTAAGGTGAAATTGATTAACTCTGGCCTGGCTGCAGAGGCACCCAATGAATGGAAGAGTGGCATCATCCAGAATCTGCGTTACGCAGCTCTAGAGGTTCTGCTGAAGCTTTCCTCCTTGGATAAAGCAGTAGATATGTGGACTCATGGATGTGTTCCTGTATTCCTGTACCTTAGTCACCACTTGTATCCAATGGGAAGTGAATATGAGATCATGAGGACAATTGTGCAGTTTAACAGAAAGCTTTATTTCCTGGATCCAGCATCCTAAACAAGTTGCTCTTTTAATCTGGTCCAGGAGGCTCCTCGCTGTAAATGGTGGATGAAAACCCAAGAGGAGTATTAATTTAAAAAATGAGAAATGGCTCAGTGTCATCATAGCCTTTCTTCT
Organism: Arrhamphus sclerolepis; assembly: GCA_037176975.1. NCBI lineage: Eukaryota > Metazoa > Chordata > Actinopteri > Beloniformes > Hemiramphidae > Arrhamphus > Arrhamphus sclerolepis. Next base: position 15,977,964 of record JBAMYA010000019.1, read on the forward strand.
AACTTTTAGTCTCTGGAAGGCCTGTTTATGGTGCAGAAAGGGAGAATGAGCCCTCATATTTCTGAAGACAAAAGAATCCATTGGCCTCCTTAAACAAATATTGGAAGTGAATCCAAGAAACGGATCACTCCAAAGGAAGCTCTCAAACGCAACTTCATAACAATGAAACCTTCCTCTTGCTAACAATGGCCCTTATGCGAGAGCGTGCCCCTTTGATGAGGGAAACTGCATTTCTCCTGAACATGCAGAGAAAAACAACAACGCACGTGGGAACTACAGCAAAGAAACAACCACCTTGAGCTGGAAAATCAGTAATAATGTGACTGATAGAGTCACTGCTCAAAGTGAAGAAGAGGTCATCAGAGTTTCTAGTACCTCTGAAAAAACTGCATGTTAGTGACAAAACACATTAAGCCAGAGTCTGTAAAGAATTAATATCAGAAAAAATTGAAAGAGAAGAGTAGCAGGACACCTCTGAAATGTTTAATATCAAAAATGGGAGCAGAACTCATCTTACTTTTACAAAATGAAACGTCTAAAGCCAGATCCATCACAGACGAAGTAAGGTCATCACCAAAAACTGTAATAAAAGAGCTGCATGACACTTTTGAAACACTGTCACAAACAGAACTGTTGAAAACAGATCCAGTGAAGAGGATTTTACATCTGTACCAATAACAGACAGAATATGAGCAGGACTCATCTAAAATGTGGACTGAAAAAAATGTAACATGTGAAGAGGAAATAACATCTGCAGAGAGAACTGTGACAGACCACCATCAGGGGGAACCAGTGATGCACCTCACTGAGAAACTCTGAGTGTCAAATCCTGAAGAAAAAAAAAAAAATTCAGGACGATTAGCATTTGTATGATTTGGTAGAAAAGAGGTGTCCAGTGTACTGCTAATAGTGCCTTTATAAAGCAAACATTGCATATGAAATGGGTTATACTAATAAACTTGTCTTGTCTAGTGATAACTATTTTATATATACAGTCACTGATAATAATTGTGAAATTATAATGATGACGTGCTCAATAGGATACATTTATTGTCAGTGTGAAATCCTTTAACAAAACACAGCGTTGCATCGACATTTGGTCTCAAAATACAGGCCAGTAGAAGAAAACGGTAAGAAAATTGTTGAATTATTGACATGTGTGAGTTGTAGCATCCCCTACAGATTAATATAAACCAAAACATAAATCATACGATTGTACCAATAGAGGCCTGTAAAGTTAAACAGAAATGTCAGATATGATCGGACGTTTAGAGACAGTAGTTGGAAAAAAAGAGAGGATGCTACACAATGGTAAACATCTCCCTTTCCAGCTTTTTTGAGATGTGATGCTGCTGTCAAAGTTAAAAATAAGCTAATATTTTCCATGAAATGGTAAAATGCCTGAGTGTCAACATCAGATGTTTTTTTTATGTTCTACTGGGAATATGGATTTATGAATATGGGTTTTTATTTGTATTTTACACAATGTCCCACCTTTTTTGGGATTGGTTGTACTTTATGATTATTAAATTCCTTAAGTCATTGTCTCAATACTTTGAATGTCTATATAACTAGGCCTATATTTATGTTTTCAGTTGTAACTAAATCCGCTGCAGTGATGCAATTCTGAATAATTTGAAATCTATTAACCATAAACGAAAGCAATCTTTTTTCTTTTGTTCTTCTTTTTTTTTGATATTCGTTAGATGCGTTGCATAATCTCTCTTTCAGAACAGTGAATGAAATTAGGCTATTTGTGCTCCTGATTTGATCCTGATTTTGTTTTTATTGTTATTATTTTGGCTATTTGTTTTGCTTTCCGACTGATTTTTTTTTTTTCGTCGCCTTTCGCTTTTAGCTGAGAGAGGGAGAAAGCGACTGAGAACATTAAGTACATTATTTTTCTAGTCCTGTAAAGTGTGTGTGCGTGCGCGCGGGAGGGCGTTTAGAACAATAAAGTTAGACAAGAAAAAAAAAGTGAGCAGCTGAGTGACGTGTGAGCTGAAGCTAGGAGCTAACCTCAACGGGAAGTTTTGTTGCTTTTGTTTAAAACAGTCAAACATATCGTATCGTAGCCATTCGTCTCAACGCGGAGATCAGGTGAGAAGGTTTTTCATCACAAACACAGCTTTTCCGGATAAAGTTGTTTCGCTGTGAACCCTTAAACTTCCGACCTAGTTAGCTGCTTTTAGCCAGCATTAGCCGGGTTAGCCTCCTTTAGCCTGTCATTGTTCAACAAGCTGGTAGTTTTGTATTAAAACAAACAAAAAACTATTGACAGCTAACGAACCGTTATACAGCTATATCTGTTTAGCGCTGAAGATATAAACATAAAAAACATGAATAATTTGCAGGCTTGTTTTACTTGTGGTTGTGTGCGCTTCAAGACAAATCCTGCTTATTTATAAGTTAGTGATGTTGATGTGACTGGATGTGATTATTGACAGGTGTTGATTAGTGATAGTTCAGTAAGTGGCTGCACATAGACGCTGTATGTAGAAGTGCAGCTAATTATACGGAAGAATCAGGACAGTTTTGAGTTGATGCTTTTACAGAGGTGGAAAAATCGTTATTTTTTTCTAGTTTTAGATGTTTTTGTGTTTGTTTGCATGTTTCTACTACTTTAAAAAACAATGTCAATATGTCGAAAAGGCTATGGCAACTATATGTTGGATGTACTGATAAAAATACAAACATATTTATTAATTTATGCATGCATGCTGCCCCTAAAGTGCCTGAACTGATCTTTAACTTAATTATCACAAGCTATGTTCAAGGGCCTTATTCTGATGACATTATGTGGTGACAGTTTCAGAGAAGCTGCAGTTTTAATATAAAAGCTAATTTAATAAAACAAGGCGAGACTGAGTTTCAATGCAGTTTCTTTGCTTTGTAATACCTCTGGATCGATGTTTTATTTCTGTATGTTGAACAGCCGAAACTAGTTACTTTGGTTTTAGCATTGCAGGACTTGAAATCAAATAGGTTTAGATTTCATGATACAACATCAGTATCTTCACTTTTCATTATTTTGCTCAGTAAGTACTCCAGAGTAAAAACATTCCTCAAACTCGCTTTGAAATGGATGTGCAGTCTGGAAATGAAAACAAGCCCAAAAGTGGGAGAGAACAGATTTCAGCCTCCTCAAACAGGCAGCTGGGAAGCTTCCTAATAAGGTATTTGTATGGGACAGCCTTTTGGCTGCAACACGTGACGATACTTGACTTGGACAAAGGATGAAGGGGGCAGTGTTGTACTGTCAGTGTGCAGCCTAAAGAAAGAAAATCAGCACCACAGACAGTTGAGGTTTTCCCTTACTGTTTGTTTTTTATTCTAAATTTTATAAATAAGCTTCAAATAAATGAGGGTGTTACTTCATTTATGCTAGTGTTATTATTTTAAATGACATTTCCCTCAAATTGTAAGAGTGCATCGGTTCACCCAAGTGCTCTATTTTTTTCACAGCAATAAATCTAAATTGCTCTTTTCTTAAATATTAACAAAGTCTGACTTTTAAACTGTTGGTACTCCTGTAATGCCTGTTCCATGTGATCACAGTGACATCTGGTGTTTGCTCTTATTATATACCGTGGTTACTTCATTGTTTTATTCTTTTATATGTGCAATAAACACTTATTTGGCTTTCTATAACAGCATAATAGACTGATATATATATCCACATAGCCTGTATATCAGATACTTGTGTTAACATGAAATGTGAAATTTTATTTCATAAGTTAAAAAATCATTTTGTATTCATCTGATATGTTCTTTTCTGTTGCAGTAGTTGTCACTTGACTCAAGCTCACACATCTGGAAATGGGTCTAGCTGCAGACCTCCAGTCTGTCCTGGTGCAGGCTCCACTCTCAAGCAGCCCTCACTGCCAGACCTAAAATAAATACAAAAAAGATAAGGGGGGTGAGAGACGTTATCAGTCAGCATTCATATGAATACACATAAGAATGCTGATGATTATTAGTTAATTATTATTGATAATCTGGCATTTAAATTCACATTTAACATCAATAATTAACTCTTAGTCTACTTTGTGCCAACACAATGAAACCTATGAGTTCTTAAAAAAAAATGAATCATTTTATAATGTTAGATACAACAACAGTTTCACTGTTGAACTTATGCCATTTTTTTGTATTTTGCCTGTTATTTCCGGATCTGAAAGTGGAGGTGACTTGAGAGTGGAGCCTTCACTCAGAGAGACGCCTTAGTCTCCAGTAGAAACTATCTTGCACATCTGTAGGATCTTTCCTTTTTTTCCCCCTCCATCCTTGTTATATCTTTCATTCGCTTCATCTCCCTGATATAACTTTGTATTTTCCCACAGCGACACCGCTGTAACCTTTCCACCTCTTCAGTCCTGAAGATGGCAGAAGATCATATTCACTGTTCATCCTGTATTAACCAGAGATGCATGGTCAGACCTGAACCAGGAGTCTCTTGTGGTCTGATTACATGTCCATTGGTGTGTGGGGCTGTATTTCACTCCTGCAAAGCTGATGAGCACCAGCTTCTGTGTCCACTGATGAGGGTTCCATGCCTTAATAGTGGTTATGGTTGTCCAGCTACCCTGATGCGCTACCAAATGTACGCGCACCTCGAAGTGTGTCCAGCTGGAGTTGTGTGCTGCACAATGGAATGGAACAGGTGGCCTGTTAGCTGTTTGGACTACACTTCTTATGAGAGCCTGAGCCGTGGGGTGGAGGAAGTGGAACAGCTGGACATGGTCCTTGCCCTTCAGGACCAGCGTACACTCCTCGAGTCTCTAAAGGTGATTTCCATGGCACCTTCTGCACAAGGAGAGCAACCTGTCCCTGTTAAGGACAACAGAGCAAAACACTCAGCTTTACAGACATGTGTTCCTGAGGCCTCCACCTCTCTTGGTTCACAGGCACAGTCATCATCCTCACACGAGTCACAATCACTCCCACCAGGCTCAGCAAAAGAGAAAATTGCCAGTGGAATTAATGGCTTGAATGAAGATCACCTAAGTAAACTATATGAGGCCACAGTTGAGACAGCGCGGAGCTTAGCTGCTGCTTTAGACTTCGTTAGCAGTGCCAGCTGTAATGAAAGAAGCAAAGACGGTGTGAATAAAGGAGCGGCTCAGCTAACGAGTAGCAATGCAGACCTTCAGAATGGACTGGAAGACATGACATTTGAAGCTGCAGATGGTTTGCACAGCAAAGACATTACAGAGAAAAGCGTTTGTTCAAGCTGTTTGAGTGGAAATGGGGCTCCTAAAGGAACCACTTTAAACTTTAAAGACACAGCCAATGGGTCGCTGTTAGGAGCAACAGGGGCCTGTCTGGAGACAGTGTGTCCACTTGAGGTGCAAGACAAGAATGCTGGTGTTTCTCAAGACCCCGTGAGCCTGCAAATGATATCCCCACTTCATGTTAGCCAGGGTGTGGCACAGAGAGCTGGTCATGTGTTGCTGGAAGATCGAGGACTAGTTCTTTCAGAAACTCATTGGTCTGACAGAAAGTCACTTAACAACCAGTGTTTTAGGGGCCCTGGCCAGTATTCATTATCGAGTGGAAGGATAGGTATTGTGCCAGATAGGTCACTGTATAGATTGCGAGCCAAAATGGAGGACAAGGCGGTGGACACTTCAGACCTGGAGCAGGATGATGACCCCATGGGTCTAGGAGAGATAGATCTGATCACAGCAGCTTTGCTCTTCTGTTTAGAAGAGTCCAGAGAGTGTAGAAGGATCTCTGATACAGTCTATGTTGATGGCTACAGAGTTGATTTTGGAACACAGACTTTCACGTTTCCTGCAGCGATCTTGGTAACCAACACGAGAGTGGGCGACATGGCCTCTGCTTCTGCCTGTGACCACGCTGCTCCACAGCTCACCTACCCCAGCCCTTTCCGCACCCTCCGCCTCGGCCTGGTCCTGGAAGCTCTGGAAGTCGAGGCTGTCCCGCATAACCGCTACCTCCCTCGTAACCCCCGCTACCAGCATATGTTCCCCTTCGTCTGCGGTCAGTCATTCCGCCGGGATGAATTTTCTTCTCATTTCAGAAACGTTCACGGTGACATTCATGCAGGTCTCAATGGTTGGATGGAGCATCGCTGCCCGCTCGCATATTACGGCTGCACGTTCTCTCAGCGGAGGTTTTATCCATCCACCCAGGGGGCCAAGGTGGTTCACGATAAGCACCTTAAGTCTTTTGGGGTGAAGCCCTGCACATGGGTTAAATTTCCAAGTGACTCCCAGTCCGATCACTTTAGTACACTGCCCATTGAGATACTGTTGCACATTGCTGGATTCCTGGACAGTTTTAGTTTGTGCCAGCTGTCAATGGTATCACGGACTATGAGGGAGGTGTGCGCCAGTTTCCTACAAACCAGGGGAATAGTGGAGCTGCAGTGGGAGCAGAGACAATGTCCTAGTGGTCATGGCACTGTGTCATGGCAGATTAAAAATAAAGTGAGTTGAAAAAAGTATTCAAAGTCAATATGCCAGTGTTTTTGTAATATCTGCTGTATAATACAGGCTAATATTACTCCTACGATGAAAATAAATTTGCCCCTACTTTAATTGCTGCAGGTGTGGCGGTTCAGCACTGCCTTTAGCACAGTGTCGTCGTGGGGTTTTACCGACATCCCCAGCATGTCGGTACATCTTAAGAAGTGCCAGTTCAACGTAGTGGAGCAGAAGACGGAGCCCGTACCTCTTTCTGCCATGTGCTCCGGACGAGATGGCCTCTCATTTCGTCGCGTCCTGCGACATGTCAACACCTGACCACACAGGGCTGAACCTCTCACAGCTGCATGAGTTTCACTGTGGTATTCTGTGGATGTTGCAATTAAATATTTCCTGTTTTACATTGGACTATGAAGAAGCCTTAATGAAATAACACTTTACTCGTCAGGTCTATTTTTGTGGGTGGTTGCTGTGGGGGATAAAAGGAGGAGGAAAAAAAAAACAAGCAAAAGCAATTTGTTGTGCACAGATTTATGCTGAAAATGCACATTTATTCTGATAAGATGAAATATATTTTGTTGAAGAGAAGTATGCACTATTGATTTATATTATTCACTATGATATATTAAAGTGGAATTTAAATGTTTTCACTATTTTGCCTTTCAGTAGCCATGGAAAACAGTACATTGTTGTTTAAGTCACATTATTTTGGTGTCAGATATTATGCCAGCACTTTACACAATATTTGCTAATCCTCTTCCAAGTCGATTGATGAATCAGATGGAAATTCCTACAGGGCACTCAACCCAGTACAAATCTACATCATCTGGGTTTGTAGGATTTCAGGATGAGAGTTGTAACAAGTGGATAACCTACAAATGCATGTGATTTGCTACCATTTAATAAAGTCTTTACTGCCTTTGTATTTATGTTACTATAATCTACGGCTGTTTGGATGGAAACTAAATATCAAACTTCAATCTTCTAACCTAAGATAACTAAATGTGAATCAACGCAAACCTACAAAAACATTCTGTCTAAATTACCAAGAAATCAAATCTACTCATCATAGTTTAAATATGTCACCTCTTTACAAATGCATAAATATTAGATACTGCGTGAATATAAATGTATAAATTGGTAGTTGCCATGGTCAATGGAGCTCATCTTGCTAGAAGGCTGAAAAGGAGCATTGAAATGGTATATTTCAGAACATTTTGGTGCTTTACACAGCACAAAGAAGAGATGGTGCAACCTCGCAAGTAAGATTAGACGAGTTCGCTAAGTTTGTATCAAAGGTCAAAAAAAAGAAAAAGTGAAGTTACTGCCATCAATACTTCTGTGAAAGTCCACTTGGCCACAGAACGGATCTGCTCAGGGTTCTGTGCTGACAGCAGATACAGTTTTACATTGGTTACCATTTTGTGCTGAAATATAAATTATGTATATCCACATTATCCTGAAAAATCCTTAATTTCATGAGAATGCCATTGATTTTAAAGAGAAAAAAATACTTTGGTATAAACTGAATTTTATTTAACACAAAAATAGGTTTAAGAAGGTAATTCCAATTTTTTTTTTTAATTTTTTTTTTTTTTTTAATTTTTTCTTGGTCCACATGGATGTTCATCATCGTTCAAAATGTTTATCATTTCAAATGAAATGCTGCAAATCTACTTGACAAACTTGGATGACCAGTTGTAACTGGGAAAAACTAATCTTCCTAAAATTCCTTATCCCCTAAACATTTTAAAGATGGAATTGTTTCAGCGAGCAGCACCAGCTTCTTCTCTTAGAGGATTGCTTGTGTCTTCTCTCTTTGGCGCTGTGTTAAAACACAATCCATATAATGAGCTGACATCCTTGGCCTGTACAAAAATTTATTCCGCTGCTTTTTTCCGATCTTCAATTACTTTTTTGTGTATTTTTTTCACCATCAGACCAAAATGTCTAGCTTTATTAATAATCAAACGCATTTGATTAGCAGTACCTGCCTTCTGTTTACCTCCATAATTCAGAGGGAAGCAGAAGATTATGTTGTCTTTTTAAAAAAAAATGTATTTATTAAAGATGAGTTGCTGTCAATCTGAGCTTGTATTTACGTAATTTTAACACCTGCTGAGGACCAGATGAATCTTATTTATAACCTAAACATTTTATAACAAAGCTGTTATAACTTTTCATGGGACTGTAAATTGTATGAGCTGGCAGGAGCTTAGATGTGCACATAGATCCTTGGATTTCCCATTGGACCGTGCATTGATCATTCCGATGAGTGCTGTCTAATAAACCTGTTTACGTTGGCAAAGAGAAGTTATTAGCTGCATTCAATCATGATCGCCAACAGGAAGTGAAGAAGTGTTGGCAAGTTGAGATGTACTGGATCTGAGTCGCACTGCATTAATCTTGAGTGCCTTTCTTTACATTTCTGAGGGTGCATTTACACTTTACACATGTTTGTTTTGTTTTTTGGTCTTTTAAATCATTGAATTAAACTTTGATATATTTTTTTCTTAGCCATGACAACCTAAAGCATCTGCACGGGGAAAACCATATAATAGATGCATTTATTCCTTCTCATTTGTTTACACAAATTATTTTAAACACACGATTATTTTTGCTTGTGTGTTTAAAGGACGTAAATATCCTACTGACGCTGCATTATCCTGACCTAAACAGTTATGCTCTGATGCTTCTTATTTACTCATACTGTCAGTTGCCACTGAAATGACCCTGAAACATCATTAGTTTCCTTCTGCTGAGTTCAGTGGGTGTAATTAGAAAATGTTCTCACTTGTCTCTAAGAAGGCTTACAGTTAATGGTGCATGCCGGAGTAACAAACAAAGCATGAAGTTAAGAGAATTGTCACCAGACGTGTAAGACAGGATTGTGCCAAGGTCAAGATGAGGGGTAGTTTTTAGCACTGAAAGCACAATCAAGCACCAGCAGTCAACATCAATTTAAAATGTGAGTTTAGAGTAATTAATTTCACCCTCTATATTTTACATTTACCAGCAGACTTTAGATCTGGCTCCCCAGACACACTGACTCGTACCAAAACACCTAATGGGTCACCATAATTGATATAGAAGATTATTTTTGCAACAGTCTGTTCCAGATTTCAGTCGTCAAAAGTTGGAGAATGTTTTGATGGTCATACGAAGACAAACCATTAAAGACTTAAATCAAGGTAAGTGGACTTGCCTGTCTTGGTTCTTGAAGATGTTTTACCCTCCATTCAGAGTGGATGTCACATGACAGTACGCTGAGTCAAATATGGTAACGGCACCATGCACAATAACCAGTGCATTAATTATGTTTAACCCTTAAATGGTTTCTGTATCTTGGAGATACAGACAAATGTAAGGCTGTGGAGGAGAGAGGCATTAAGTATCTGCACCTCATATTATGGGAAAAACTTAAGGGGGGTGTGTGTCAAGTATGGGGTCATGTGACTTCCTGCTGTTCAAAACTATATTGATACTTTTGTATCAAATTCCAGAAGTGGACAAAGACACTAACCATGAGG
>JBAMYA010000019.1:16001809-16017669 GCA_037176975.1 Arrhamphus sclerolepis
ACAGTTTTTAAATGACGAATCACCTCCAAGTCCCCTTCCCCTTCGAAATTACTGATCCAACTTCCTCAGCTGTGTTTAATCTCACAAACCCAGCGTTTGGTCGCCACTTCTGCTATCCTAACACATGCAACCCTGTAGACTGTTCGTATTTCTGTAAAAAGTCAGAACATGCCTATAGAGAGCAAAGCAAACCCCGCCCCCCCCCAAAAATAAATAAATAAATAATAATAATAGCTTTCTTCATGATCTTAATCAGATTAGAAGCCAGAGAGGAAAGTACAAACGAGTTAAGATGAATCATCATTCTAAGGTAGTGAACTCATGACTTTACAAGTCTGTAGAAACGTTGCAGTGCAGAGATATCTGATGAAGATTTTCTGTTTCATGACACAGATGTTTGTCTTAAGGTCTTTTGACATCTTGACTTTAGTTAGTCACAGATGTTGACAGCTCAAAGGCGGCATCACCTTACCAAAGCTGCATTTCTTAATTGTTACACGTTCTGTCTTCAGTGAAACTCTTTAATCTGATTGTCAGCGACGTGCAATGTGACAGAATGAATTCATTTCCAAGGGCAAAGTTCAGTTTAGAGAATACTTTCACTCATTATTTTGTGCATGTGTATGCATGCCAAGGAAGGTCACCCACTGCATGGTGTGTTTGAGTGCATGTCACTCCCACACGCATGTAAATCCTTGATGTACAGACTCTACAGACAGCTCGAGGTCAAAACAGAAATAAAAGTTCCTTCTGCAGTGCCGCAAGGTTGGATGAGATCTCGGTCTTGCAAGATGGATGAGTGCTTTTCTATGCTTAAGCAGTTTTCAGATGTGTGTGTGTGTGTGTGTGTGTGAGGGAGGGAGAGGGAGAGAGACTTGTGGTATTCCACATTTTCTGTTTCCTCTTTATGAGCAAAAACCAGCTCAGTAAGTAAGTGTGCAACACCTTTTTCTTTCAGCAACCATTGTGGTGGATTTTATCACGAGAAAATGCCTTTTGAAGAGGTCAGGGTTAGGCCTTGAATAGAGTCGGCTCTGTTACTAGCACCAATGCTGGGTTGCTTTTCCTGTGCATTACATCAGAAGGGCCTTTTATCATCTGGGTACTGCACCTCTTCATTCATGTTCCTCAGAACCACCTCACCAGGCGAGCTAAGACTTATCTTGTTATCTTGTGTAGCTGATGGACTGGTTGGCTGCTCTCTGAAAAAACCTCATTGGCACCTTTTTTGCAGTAACCAGGGCAGGTACAAAGATTATATACATATATATGTGTGTGAGTGTATGTATTAAATCTTCAGACGTTGGTTCTGTGAAGGACAGTGTAGTGATAAGTTCTCTTCTGCATGTATTCTAGAAATTTCTGTTTGCAGTAGCAGTAATTGTGTCTTTTTAAAGGATGTGCATGTAATGATCACACAATACATCAGAAAATGTTATATTATAATTAAAACTAAGTTTTGTCATGCTTTTCGTGGGTGTGATAACCCTCTGAAAATAACAAAACCCATAAGTAGCAAAAGTTAAGAAGTTCTCATTGATTCAAGCCCTGTAAAAATGAACAGCATGTACAAATTCCACCCATCTGTACGATTAGATGCATGTTATCGTCTGTGTTGGATAAGCCGCTGTGTACGGAGGCAGATGTTGGTTCTGCTGAGATGGAAGGTGCGACCTCTGATGCATTTACAAGCTATAAATAGCGTCACAGACGCGAGATCTTCCATCAGGATGTGCTTCAAAGATTGGTTACAAAGCAGGTTCTGTGCAGGGAGCAGGCTGTTTGTGTCCCCCGCCCCATCCCCTTCTGGTGGATTTGGTCATTCAGACACCAGTGCTGTACATATTGATGATGCATTACACCAGCTGTCTGTTTATGCAGAAAACCCAGTTACTGCATGCTTCTCATTGCACTTTTGTTTTCCCTGTCCATCCCAAGTAAATAATGGATACCCAACCCCATACAATAATACAAAACAGTACTGCTTAAGCTCTATCTTTAGCATTATTATTTATTTATTTTTTTTATCTTGGTCATATGTGGCGTGTTTAGGGGATTATCTTCCATTATGATGAATGAAAGGCTAATTTTCAGCTGAGTCCAGATGGGCTCCATCAACCGTAAATCAAAAAATATAAACTCTGTTTCATATTGCTTTTTTGGCCTTGAATGGACGCATGACTGTAAGAGTAATTTCTTTTAAATCCTGCTAAAAATACTTATTTTGATTACAGTAAGAATATTTATTTCTATCAAAAAAACATAAATATTAATGTCACCTTTCATTGTAAGATTATACAGTGGAATCTGTTCTTTCACATTCTTTTTATGGTACATGTTACTGTTACTAAGTTGCAGAGAGAATTTCTATAAAACTAATATCCTGAAAAAGAAAACTGTGGAGGTGACCTTGGCCAAATTGAATAAAAAAAAAAAGTACTTTAGAGGTCAGTGTTTGTTTTGTGGAGGTTTGAGGTTGAAGCAACAGAATAAAAGCACTCTGCAGTGATTATCAATGTAGAGACGGCAAATAATAATAAAAAAAATGCCTTACTGATATTTTAATGGTTTAATTTTTAAGTAAATGTTCCATCAAAAGAAAATGTGTCAATTAATGATGCATACACCTGTGTTTGGACATGCACTGAATGGTCTAGGACCACTTTATATTTTTTCATTGTTGATGTTTTCAGCTTCATTTTTGTTTTTTAAAAAGACATTCATTTTTTTTCTCACTAATGTGCATCCACTTCTCTTCAGTGATACGCCAAATATGCTTTTTTATGCCTTTTGTTATGCAGTAACCTGGGAAAATGTTACCAGTTTATATTTCTGCAAACTATAATTGCATGCAATGTCTGCACATGTAACATACCTATTTAAATTTTTACTTATCTTATATACATTCCTCTGAGCCCAAAACCACAGTGTGATATGGGGGTGATTTGACACTTATTTTTCTTACCTTTCATTTTCAACCAAGCAGCTTTGGTGCATATACGCAGCAGGACTTGGCACAGAGTGAAGCACTTATATCCAAGGTTAAACAGGAGGAGAAAATAGTTTGTTGCAGGGCTCACTCCCGGCTGACAGCCGAAGGTGTCAGAGCAATCCGTCAGGATAGAGGAAAAGATGGATGCTGAAAAATATATAACAAACCTGAGTGAAAACCTTTTCCGGATCTCTTGGGATCTCAGGCTGGGATTTACATTTTAATACATGGAGCACCTGAGATGTGATGCCAAGACAAGTGCTCTTTTTGCAATGATTACGTAACCGTCTGGATGCTCTTATCTGAGCTGAATGTAATTATTTATAAGAATCCTGTTTAATTCATCCGTACGAGGTCAGAGAATAGACCGTACACCCATTGCCCTCCTGTAGATGGGGGTACATGTGCATTGGTTTCAGTTGAAGTCTAGTATATTTCAAGCAGAGAAAGTGAAACATACAGAACCAACAGAGAAAACAAAATATTAACATTACAACTGCAAAGGGTAATGAACACAGAAAACACTTGTTTCACGAGAACACATTGCACTCGGACATCAGTCTGGAAATTGTTGTATTGTTGTGATGTTTTGGAAGAAGTGTAAAAACTGACAAAACAGGCAAAAACAAAAATTAGAAGAGTGGACAACTTCATTGCCACATCCAAACAAGAAACCACAGCTGTCCAGCTGAGTGAGCCAGCTGCTGCTGATAATAAGACATAGCTTATTCGTCAGCAAGGAGTTGGAGACATTAGCATCCGTCTTGCATCCTGTTTCTTTCTTGTAGCTTGTAGCCAGTGAGTAAAAGTCAGTAAAAACTGGACTACTCTGCATCCTGTTTCTTCTCCTAGTTAGGCCAAGGAGTAAAAACCATCTATCCATTCATCCATTCATTATCTACACCCATCTAGTCCTGGGGAGGGTTAAAGGGATCTGCTGGAGCCTATCCCAGCTTTCTTTGGGTAAAAAGCAGGGGTACACCCAAACCAGGTCACCAGTGCATTGCAGGGGTAAAAACCAGTCCAGGATTAACCTTCTCTGCCATCCTGTTGTCTTAGCGAGGTCCGTGTTCTCACAAGAGTAACCAGGACTTGACCACTAGGCTATGCAGTGTGATTCCAGGTTAGCTAGGCAGGCTGTGTCTGTGAGAGAAGTCCCATTCACAGAAGGATTTACAATTTATGATTCTCAGGTGAAAAAGCTAAGCAGTGTTGCTTTAAGAACTGTTATCAATACACCAGGTTTCTTGAAATTTAGCCCAGTGGTACCTGTGTAACAATCACATATTTTTTTAATATCAGTTTGGTGGATGAAAAGCAGCTGCATCAGACAAAAAGAAACATCCTATTTCCCTCTCTACTTCCACATTGATCACCAGTCTGTGTTCCTTTCATCTGTTATGGATTAATGGCAGAAACTGTTTTTATCTTGAAGCGATTTTCCTTGGATGTTTGATTGATTGCATTTTTATGAGCATCTACTGACATCAGCGCCATGGATTTAGCTGCAAAGCCAAATGTCAAGGTTTAACTTTTCGAACATTTTAGTTTTAAGCCAAATGAAAGAGGGCTGGAGGATGGGATGTTTCGTCAGATTCACAACAAAAAGAAGGCAGTGGAAAGTTCTAATGGACCTAATTTGAAACTATTAAAGGTACAGAATAAATGGTAAAAGACATTTAGTTTCTTGCTGTTGCTTTATCAATACAGAGAATTCATGCAAAAAAAAAAAACTTAATGGAATCTAAATTGATAGAATCTGAAACATTTTTCGGGCAATGCAGAAACCATCAAAGGCCCTGAAAACGTCGCGTTATGGAGAAACAATTGTTTTAGCACTTGTGCTTTGCTAGTGACAACACAGCAAGGCCAGTAATTTAAAAATAGAAAGCCTGCGACTTTGATCTCACCATGACAATGAGGAATCCAAGTTTTATCATCTGTTCCAGCTGCGCCACATCATCTAAGGAGTGGGAGAGAAGCGAGCATCACTGTCGGACCAGTAATTAGTTTTTTGTTTTTTTTTCTTCTGTTTTTGAGCTTTTGCCTTGTTGTTGAACTGGACGTGTCAATGGAAGGAAAAGGTGCAGATTAGAGATGGTCAAAACATAGTGTTAAGTTGTAGAAAAATAAAGCAGGCGGCGGGTATTCATGGTCTTCTTTCATGATCTTTTTCTTCTTTCATGCTTCTATTGTCTGCAGATATTGTGCAAGCTCTCTGGACGCGTTGTTCTTTCTTGCAGATGCCTTGCTTTTGTCAAAATTCAATTTAATTGAATTCAATGACAGTAATTGTTCAAGTATTGCCTAACAACACAGGTGCTGATGACCGCTTTTTGTGTCGTCCTAAATTGTAATTGTGAAAGGTGGTTTGAGGGTCAACATGTCATTTGTTCAATTTAATTTTATTTATATAGCATCTATTTACAACAAAGTTGTCTCTAGGTGCTTCTGGGAAACCCAGAGCATGACACCTGAGCACACGACAAAGCCTAACAGTAACACGAAAAAAACCCCAACAGCCTAGGCCGAGAGCAGCATAGAAGTAATTTAAGAGACTCAGAGTTAAAGGCTTTATCAAAAAGGAAGTTCTTAAGCTTGACCTTAAATGTAGAGAGGGAGTCCGCCTCCTGGACCGAGGTTGGAAGTTGATCCCATAATAGAGAAGCCTGATAGTTAAAGGTTCTGCCACTGTTTCTAAACTGACAGTAGAGTCTTCTACTACGACAGTATGAAAGTATGAGATTTTTCAGATGTATTAGATTGTTATCATGCAATGCCTTAAATGCAAGAAGAAATATATATATTTGATTCTAAATTCAACAGTGAGCCAATGTAGTGAAGCTAGAACTGGTGAGATGTGATCTCTATACCCAGTTCTGGTTAGAACTGGGTGCTGCAGCATCCTGGACCAGTTTTAAGGTTTTTATCGGGACTGTAAGAAACAGAGGCAGCAAGAAAATAATGCATTACAATAATCCATCCTAGAGTTAAAAAAAAAAAGGCATGGATTAATTTCTCAGCATCCTCTTGTGTCAGGATATTTCAAATATTACGCAAATGAAAGAAAGTTGACTTTGTGTACTGTGTCACTTGAGAGTTAAATGGTAATGCTAAGGTAATGTGATCTAAAACACTTGTAGAGTTCAAGGCTGCCTCTTGGAGGTTCCTGGGATCAATTACAATAACTTCAGTTTTATCTGAATTAAGAAGAAAGAAATACAGCATCCAGGGCCTCACATCTTTAATGCATACATCTAATAAGGCGATTTGATTAGCTTCATGTGGTGGCAAGGATAAATACAGCTGAGTATCATCTGCATAGCAACGAAAATTTATGCTATCCTTCCTAATGATGTTTCCTAAAGGGAGCATGTGTAAAGAGAAAAAGTAGTAGTACGACTGGAACAATCATTATTTACATGGACAAACTGAAATCGGTCTGATAAATTTGACTTGAACTATTTAATGCTGTTTCTCTAAGTCTAACAACTTGCTCTAATCTGTTAATAAGAATGTTGTGGTCAGTGATGTCAAATGTGCTGAGATGCAAGAGGACAAGAACAGAGACAGATCCACTGTCAGAAGCCATGAGGTCATTGATGGCTTTGACCAGTGCTGTTTCTGTGCTATGATGAGGTCTAAAACCCGACTGAAGCTCATCAATTATATTGTTTCTATAAAGATAATCATTTAGGTGATTTGTTTATTTATTATCTTATTTGTGACTCTCTTTGTTGTTGTCTTCCTTTTTGCTTTTATTTTTTTGATGTGAAGCACTTTGGATGCTATCTGGTTTTGTAAGGTGCTATACAAATAAATATTCATTGATTTAGGTGATTTCAACCACTTTTCTCAAGAATTTCTGGAAATAAAAGGAAGGCTGGAAATAGGCCATTAGCTAGCTATATCATCAGAATCCAAAGACATCTTTTGAGTATAAGTTTAATTACTGCAATCTTAAAACCTCCTGGCATATATACGGTTAGAAGGGATGCATTGACAAGATCCAGGATTTCAGAACCTATCATGGGAAAAATTTCTTTAAAAGGCTTAGAAGGAATAGGGTCCAATAAACATGGAGATGGCATTGAGTGAGAAACAACTGCGGTTAATTCACAAATATCAATAGGAGAGAAGCAGGCTAAGTAAGAACCTGGAGGTACAGCTGATTCCAAGGTCTCTGTTTTGTCTAATGTAATCCCCATAGTTCGTAGGAGAATATGAATTTGGTTTCTAATATTTACTATTTTGTTAAAAATAAAGTTAATAAAGTCATCAGCAGTTAAATGAGATGGAATGCATGACCAGAGTGGTTATTCTGATTTTCTCTAACTAATGATGAGTAATAAGTTTTCTTAGCTTTCCAAAGAGCTCTTTTATACGTTACCAAACTTCTTTGGTCTTTCCTAGCAAGATGGGATTCTTAGAGCATCATACTTTCTTTTCATCTTTCTACGTTTCTGTTTAAGATTGTATTTCTGCATTATATCAGGTTGCAAACTTTCTAGGATTAACTACCATCCTTTTCACAGGAACAACAGAATCCAGAGTTAAATGCAGGAACTCTGCAGAACCATCTGCAACACTATCAATACATGAAGGATTAAGACTTTCAGAGCTGTCCACATGATCATGAATAGGCAGCAAATGTCCAAGGAGTGCAGGAATTTTAAGTAAAGTAAACTGGAATGAGATTAAAGAATGACAGAACTGGGTTTTGGGGGAAGTTTAAATACTTGGTTCTAACTGATGGAATTAAAGTCAAGTCCAGCGTATGATTGCAGCAGTGAGTGGGTCCCTCCACATGTTGACTGAATCCAGCTGAGTCAACTAGAGCAGTAAAACTAGAGCTAAGACTGTCACTCTCCATGTCCCTATGAATGTTAAAATCACCAGCTATGATTACCTTATCTTCCTGGACAACTTGATCCAAAATTAAGTCTGAGAAATCAGAAAGAATTTTTGAATAAGGACAAGGGAACAGGAAACAATAGCCAGGAGAACTGACGCATGTGAGTTGGAGCCTGGCATATATAGACTTAATACCAGGTTTTCAAATGAGGTATAATTATGTTTTGCCCTGAAGTTGAATGATAAACTAGATTTATAAACTGCACACGCTCCACCCCCTCGGCCTTTGCTTTTAGGAATATGATAAGTATGAGTAGGTGGAGCCGATTCATTCAGACTAATATAATCATCTTGCTGCAGCCAAGTTTCTGTAAGACAAAGAAGGTAAAACTGGTGATCAGAGATCAAATCATTTACCAAAAAAGCTTTATAGGAAAGAAATTTAATATTTAACAAACCACACTTGCTTCCTGGCCTGGAGTCTGGATTGTCAGAGTTTAGGACTATCAATAAACTTGACCAAATTACTGGATAAGAGAGCCACTCCATCCAGAGTGGGATGAATGCCATCTCTCCTAATCAGACGAGGTCTTCCCCAGAACATATGCCAATTATTAGCTAGGCCCACATCATGATTGGCCCCAACATCAAGATGGTAGGACTGAACATCACCATGGTAGAACCCAGTATCACCATGGGAGAACCAAACATCACAGTAGAACCAAACAGCACCTAGTAGGACCCAGCATCACCATGTTAGGACCCAGCATCACTATGGTAGGTCACAACATCACCATTGGCGGACCCAAGAGCACCATAGTAGGATCCAGCATCACTGTGGTAAGATTCAACAATACCATGGCAGGACCCCAAACTACCATGGTACGACCCAACATCAACATGCTAGAACCCAAGATCACCATGGTAGGACCAAGCATCATCATGATAGGACCATCAATTAACATGGTAGAACCCAACATCAACATGGTAGGACCCAAAATCAACATGGTAGGACCCAAAATCACAATTGTAGAACCCAACATCAACATGGGTTCTATTTATTTGTATTTATATCAACATTAGGGGTGCAACGGATCAGAAAACTCATGGTTCAGATCGGATCACGGTTTTGAGTAACGGATCAGATCAATATTCGGATCAGCAAAAAAAAAAGAAAAGAAAGTATTGATTCTGATTGGCTGCAGGGTGTCCGTTAAAAAGCCTTGTAGGACATAGCTATAAACATGTTCCAGTCAAATAGCCTGATTGTTCAAAATTATTGTACTGGTTCAAGCAAGTTGGTAACCGTGGTAACAGATGAGGATGGAACAACATTTTGTCATCCTGCAATGTCCCAACCAGCAGTAGTCAAGGTCCACAAACGTTAAATCTCCGACCTTTAGCCACTATGATGGACATGCCAGTATCTGTATCAAATTTCACAATCAACAGCAATGTTGCATTTAATTTTAAATAGTTTGTTGCGTGTCTTTCTGTATTGCTTACCTTACTTACTCACTTGATACAGAGTGAATGGGGGATAATATTTATAAAAACGATTTACTTGCTTGATACACATTTAATGATCATAAGAGTGAATGGTGGATAATATTTCTGGCAATAAAAACTATTTAGAAAACTATGTGGACTTTGGTTCTTTAAAACAATATCTTGCATCATCCTCTGGAAGCACATAAGAGGTGCATTTGCCCTCTGAAATGATACTTTGTATAACGTAACAGGACGTTAACATCTGACTTCCCTCCACTGATTTAGCCTATTATAACAGCTGAGACTTACCGGCTGCTGGTTCTGTCACCAGAACCAGTTACCTTGACAACACGTCACAACGAGAGATATTAAATAGTCGACTCAGCCGCTTCTTGTGAATAACTTAACAGTAAAAACAACATTAATGTTTTTATTTAATTATTAATATTCATTTCTTTCATAAGTGACCATGGTAAAAGCGGGATATTGCCATCTGAGGTGTCCATTATGATTTGTTGCGCTTCAACATGGCCAAAATACACAGTTTTGTCACACTTTTAACGCGCATTAAAAATGCTGTTTTGTGACATTTTAACGTGTGTTAAAAATGCCTATTTGTCTCACTTTAAACATTTGTTAAAACATTGTTTTGTCGCCCTTTAACACGCTTTAAAAACGCTGTTTTGTTGTATAATAATTATTCCAGCAAGTCCCATTTAAGTATTGGAATCACACGGTTGATCTGTGATCCGTACCGATCCCTCTCTATGGTTCGGATCACGGTTGATCCGTGATCCGTTGCACCACTATCCACTATGCTTGACAAATCGCTTGCATGCCATACACCCCATTCATTTTCTGTTGAAAGCGAGGAGGCGTTTTCATTGCCTGTGCAAGGGATCTTGGGAAGCCAGAACGTCCAGTGTGTTATTGAAAGTTGTGGTTGTTTCGTTCTGTGCTGCATTCCATGGGAAGCTTCCCCCCATGTTCGTTGCATTAGTGGAAGAATCAGAACAGAGTATGTGAAAACTTGGGGTCTTTATTTGAAACCACAGAGGAGAAGCTGATGGAGATTGTTGCAGGTGGAGGAAACAGGCTTGTATGAAGGTGGAGGTTGAGAGCAGCACTACTGCCATTTTCTGAAATTTTCTGGTTAACAGTGTTTGTTGTTATATTTATACCTTACAACAAGATAACAAGGGTTAAAGAAACCCCACATGTGGCTGTAATGTGCACACCTCTAAACAAAAAAGTGGACACAAATTATAAGTCACTGTGGTTGGATTTCAAAGTGAACCTTTTACTGACACCATGCAAATAATGAAAAGAACGCTCTAATGTTTAAGCATAATTATTTAACCAAATACTATTCTCCTTCATTAAATAAAACTACAGAAACCACAGTGGATTGTATGAAGTTGAACATTTAAATGCTCAGCAAGTGTTTCTTCAGCTTCACGTCTCATAACTCCTGCTATTTAACATCGCATTATTTCTATGTAAAGAGCTAAACAAATGCTGGAGGCTCTGTTTTTAAATCACAGTGCAAAAGGAGTTATGGTACATGGCTGTGTTGCTGTGGTTACCTGGTGGCAACTTATTGAAGTCATCAAAGTTGGGATACAATTCCTCAGTTTCCTTGGTTGTTGGGTGGTGGGCGGTAATTTCCAACCCTGAAACAAATACATCCATAACGCTGGTGGCCTTATAGGGATGGGGAAGATTGGACAAAATGAAGTTATGCCCGCATGAGTATACATGTATTTTTCCAAAAAGAAGAAAGTGCTGTTACCTCCTGAAATGTTGTGCTGGTGGGAGCACAAAAGCTCTTTAAATTTATAATCACTGTGCTGCTTGCACCACAGAAGGGATCTGCTTTTGCAGTGTTATTAATTCAAGTTCAGAAATATTTTGAGGTGCAAAAAAGAAAAAGCAACTTTCATATCAGAGTTAAATGTTAGCCAGCTGTTTTTCTTTTAAAGTTAATGGAAATTTGGGAGAAAAAAAATCCTCTCCTTCCCAATTCTTCTTTCCATATTATAAAGAAGGTGGGTTGTAATTGCAGAAGTTGCAAATGCTATTTTTGCTTTCATTTTCTTTGATGCCTTTAAGACTAAAAGACTTTGGTTTAAACTGGTGCGTATTTCCCACAGACACCAGGCAAGAGAACGATGAAGCAGAAGATGGTGCTATGGAGGAGGATTCTCGCGACGGACCAGTAAGTTTGTTTCTGAACCCAATTTTGAACCAGGTTTAAGTCCTGCTGTAATGCCTTGGGTAATATGTTAACTGAATTGTTTCAGGACGATCTTCTTGACGATCACGAGAACATGCAGGACATGGATATCCTTGACATGAACGTCCTGGATGATACGGAGAATGAGAGTGGAATTCCAGTCGAGGATCATCTGGAAGATTCTGAGAATTTCGACAGAGATGATGATGCATTGTTGGATGAAGAGCAAGACTTCAGGACTTTTGAGTCAGAAGATGAAGGGAGAAGCCTAGAGGTGAGAAACAAGACCTTTAAATGATTTACTGAGGTTGTCTTTCAATCTGAAACCTTTTCATATTATTTTTTGTATTTTAACAGTTGGATCAATGTGAGACATTGGACGAAGATGTGAGATATTCGTCGACTAATTTGGTATGCCTGCTTGTAATTTTAATTAACCTATGTATCAGTAATGAATGTTTATTCTTCAGTCACATTCATAAAGATTTCTTTTTCTTTCAGGATCTGGATGCAGAACAAACAGGTACTGTGGGAAAAAAAAAGTTCTTCAAAAGTTCTTTTTGCAGTGTTGAGCTTGGAAATGCAAACACTTTGTTTAGTTGCAACCAGGAGGAGAGACTGGAAGCCCAAAGGGAATTGCTGGCTTTGTGTTGAAATTTGGCTAACCTTAGTAAATAATTCACTTGCTGCAAATGTTTTAGTCCATTTGCATTTGCCTGCTGCAATAGCTGTGGTTGTCAGTTCGATGCACATTACCAGCAATTACATTTCATGGTGAGGGAGGTTTGAGCTGTTGCAGGTGCAGTGTTTTTAGGCTGCTACAAGAAGATCAAGAAAAAGAAGATTTACCTGCTACTTTGTCTTTGTAAAGACACTGATGTAGAAATCGTCTGGAAATGAAACTACTGGACTGAAGTTTTTGGAGCTGAAGTTTTGGTCAATACAAATGGACAGCACAAATGTCAAAGGCTGGAAGAAGATGGACTGCTGCGACCTCCTGCTGACGCACAGCTGGTCTTGTGGCTCAGCACTGAAATCTTGTCTGCTTTGGATCAGGTGAATAGAGTGAAGTGGTTCAGCTCGAGAAATGAGCCAAAGTGTTAGCCCCGTTAGTTGCTCGGTTGTTCTCAAGCCTTTGGGTTCTCTTCCAGTCTCTTCGTTAGGGTCTACTTCATGGTTTTAATACACAGTTTTAGGAGCACAGACCAGTGGTCATGACGTTCCTAATCCAGGCCTTGCCAGTTCCTCGTTAACCATTGATGTGTTTCAGAAGTGATTAAACTCTGTGCCATTCTATTCCTGTTAAATCCGTAGAAAATGACAAAGTAGCCGGGTCTTGTTTATCTGAGCCGCTTAACGAAGATCAACACCACAGCCACGAGACGAGTCCTGAAGAAGAGCAAGCTGCCACCGCCGGAGGGGAAGACATTGTGTCCACCACTGGTGCCAAGTCTGACAGCGGTGCCTCTGGAGATGCGGATACCTTCGCCAAAGAGGTCGGGGACGGCCAGAACGTCCCAGAAGAGACATTTGATGCCGAAAACGAAAGCTTGCAGGCTGTTAGTGTAAGCGAACAGGGCGGCATGGGTGAAACTGTTGATTCAGAAATGGGGTCTAAGAAGGGTGAGGAGGATGAGAAGACAGAAGAGAACGCTGCTGCGGATTCAACCTCGACACTGAAAGAGTCCTCTGTAGAGGGCGATGATCAGAAAAAGAGGTTTGTTGCTTTCTGTATACTAGCAACCAAAATGGTTATCTGTTGCTTTGGCCCCTTTGTGCTAGCAAAATTAGGATGCTCTTTGGAGGTAAAAATGTTCGTGAATTTGTGTGTTCTCATGTCTTCTTTTTTTTTTTTTGCACTCGCCTATCCCATTTTTTTCCATTATTGTGTAATATATTGAAGTTTTAATAGGGCGTAATTCATACTGACCTTTTAAACTCACTGCACTCTGGAACGTAATTGGTTGGCTGCTGAAAGTAAAGTATAATGCCCCGAAAGAAAAGTATAAACATATCACTTAGATTCAAGATGTTCTCTTTTCTGTATGTTCATGGCTTTTTTTTCCCTTTGTCTCCAGCTCTGAGGAAAAAGATGGCAATGCAGAAACAAAAGATGACAAGGGTGAGTGAAATGGTTTCTTTCACAATGTCTCGGTTTCATTGGTTATACGTCTATTATTTCTAATGTTGGTGTGTGTGTAGCTGCTGGAAGTAGTGCAGCAGCAAGCGGTAGCAGGAATCTCTGGGTCAGTGGTCTGTCTTCAACCACTAGAGCGACTGATCTGAAAACCCTTTTCAGCAAATATGGCAAGGTGAGTCTTACAAATCCTCCCTTACCGGTGTCACTAGGCCTAAAATTGTTGTGGTCGTTGATGGGTTTTGGACATTTCCGTTTCCTGCAGGTTGTTGGAGCGAAGGTGGTGACAAATGCCAAGAGCCCCGGGGCTCGCTGCTATGGCTTTGTCACCATGTCGTCCTCAGAGGAGGCCACCACATGTATCAGCCACCTTCACAGGACCGAGCTGCATGGCAAAATGATCTCTGTGGAACGGGTCAGTGTTGTAGAAAGCTCAGGTCTGAGAATCTGGGCGTTTGTGTCCAGCACCGTTTCATGTGATCTATAAACTTTGTCAGATGTGATTTAGTACAGTGTAAGAAGTTGTGTTAATGCAACTGGTTTATATATAACATGTTCTTAATGAAAAATGTCTGTAAAGAAGACTTTAATCAAGTTATGGGTGTAAGGCTGTTTATTGCCTTAAGTGCCTGTGTAGCTTCTGATAGAAGGAACTCCTCTCCTACATGCTTTAGGTGTGTCCTTGCTCCTACACACCTTATTCAGATAAATATGATGGCTCAAGTTCTTTAGAGCCCATCACCCAGTGATGAGTCAGATTGGTTGTGAAAGAAATGTTGTTTCAAGCAAAACAAAGTTTGAGCATCAAGATGTAACCTGATAATTAAAAAAAACACACAATATTATTTCCATCTACTAAACATTTTTTGCTTGGCTTGTACTGAACCTATAGGAATTTGCTTATTTCATGATTTAGGCTAAAAATGAGCCTGCGGGGAAAAAACCAGCAGACAAGTCTGGCGGCGAGAGGAGGCACTCCACTGAATCCAAGTAAGACTGCAAGCTGGATAAGTTTCATTCAGTCTCCTTTGTAATTTTGTGCATTTGTAGCATGGTATTCCTGTTTCCTTGCTATATGCTTTTCCTACACATATATTATTTCAAGTGCATCTCTGATATCAGATTATGTTCACATTTCTGCAGGTCTGATGGAAAGGATGAAAAGACTGAGGGGGAGGGAAAAGGTGAATTTCTATTTTGACTATAATCAAGTTAACTTTGGGGAAATTTAATAAATAAAAGCATTTTTTGTATATAAATGCTAAATATGTATATACTGTTTCTTTTACAGGAAAAAACGAGAGGACTGTAGTCATGGACAAATCCAAAGGAGAACCTGTTATCAGTGTCAAAACCAAAAGCAAAAGCAGGGACAGGGTGAGTAGCTTTCAATCCTGTAATTCCCACAAAGGCACTTTGAAAAGATGGAAGTATTTATCGCTCGTGGGGAAATTTGAGAAATATATTTTCCCCCTGTTTATTTGATATTTACACTGCAACAATTTAATTTCTGTTTGGCATTAGTAGAATAATAATTTCAGTCGAAACATATTATTTTAGGCTTTGTAGACGCTGCTACATTTGACGGTTCTTTTCTTCTTTTTTCTCCAGAGCACCAAGAGTCGGGATCGCACGTCAACCAGTAAGGAGAGAAAAGACATCCTGACTTTTGACCAGATCAAGGAGCAGAGGGAGAGAGAGAGGCAGAGGCAGCGTGAGAGGGAGCTCAGAGAGGTTGAGAGACGCAGATACACGTAAGAAGAGAGAGTGGGGTTTCATTATACATTAATTACAAGTCAGATTAATTTTATTTTCCTTAAGTCCTTTTAGAAGTGAAGAATAAAAGTGCTCTGAAGACATTTTCTTTTTTAACAATTGCAGGGATTAAAGTTTTCCGGCAACGTGCCGCATCTCCGGCGTTTGACTATGATTCAGAAAAAAGAAAAAAAAACACTAACACGCTATCTCCGGGGGGTCTTGAACACAGCGTCCGCGGTTGTTTCTCCCGAAATCAAAAGAATGGAGACTAAATTCATGAAGCCAAGGGAAAACGTTGCAGTTGACAAGAGCCTTAAAACAAGTGGCGCTGGGCATGTATAGAGGAAAAGGGCAGAGACGGCAGCAGTTTGGGAGCTGGTGCCAGAAGCTAA
>JBAMYA010000019.1:16027767-16053635 GCA_037176975.1 Arrhamphus sclerolepis
TAGATAGATAGATAGATAGATAGATAGATAGATAGATAGATAGATAGATAGATAGATAGATAGATAGATAGATCTGTATGTATATATACACACACACAATAGAAATCCAAAATAACTCTACGTGTGAAAGTGGGTCAAGTGGGCTGCTGGAAAACTTTCTCGTTGAAATTGTGGTTAGAGGGTGACTTGATGTAGCCTCCATTCCTGTTTTGTTTTGAAGGTGTGGGAGAATTTGAGTAAAGCTAAATTGTTGGGCATAGTTCACTTTGCTTTTTTTTTTTTTTTCTTTTTCAAATTTCCAATGAAATCCCACACCAGTGACACCAAAATCACAAGTGGTGAAGCTCAGCTCCACTCCCTTGAATTCCCCTCCGCATTTCCCTTATTAGAGGCAGCAGTCAAGTCATTACACGTGAATTCACACAGACCTGATTGGAAACCTGGAGGCGTCTGGGAAAGCAGAATATTGAATCAACAGCCCCAGCAAGCAAGCAGTTATGATTCTTTACAAAAAGGGACAAGACCAGTGGTGCTGATATTTAGGTCACCATTGCTTATTATTAGCTCAAGCAACCAGACGGAGCCTGTATTTAGGAGCACTGAATCACAACTTTAGAGCAGCATGCTGGGAAAGAAAGGTGGCACCATGTCGTCTTGTTTCAGGTATTGATAACATCTCTCACAATAGGCGCATTTACATTTTTTGGGGAAAAGCTGCTGTGTGGTGACTGGCCGGGCGGAGAAGGCAGCAAGCAGGAGGGGGGAGCTCTGGTATGTCAGGAATGCAGCTAAGGCAAACAGAAAGCCCCACACTCCTGTGCCTAATGAAATCAATGCTTCTAGCTTTTCCGGTGCGAGGGAAAAATCAGAGAGAGAGGGCCTCAATCAACACATGAGACTGATTGTGAGAGATTTTCTTCTTGTAGGGAACACCAGAACAGAAATGAGATGAGGTCTGCTGATCCACTTGCCAATCCACCTGAAATGTTTGTTCTCAGGCTGATCGTGTGAATAGGAGATGATGAGTGTAAACACAGGCGAGGCTTGTGTCGAAGCATGAATGATGGAGTATAAATGTGATTTACACCCACACAATGCACATCATTTGTGAGCAGTCGAGTTGGAGATGTTTGTTTGCTTTCTCCCTCAAGACAAACACTCACATAGTTCCTCAAGAGCAGATTAAAATTTATGATGGATTTTTAAAGCTTTATGCATAGTTAAAAGATAACAAAGGTTAAACAACGAAATGTTAAAAGAATAGATTATGCTTCAAAAATTCAAAATATAGCCTAATCTTTATTGTTTGGAGGAAGTAATGTTTTACTAACTCTGTTCACTGGTCATATGTTCAAAGTCTGACTTGATTTCAAGTTTTTTGGAAACAGATCTAGACAGCCCCATGAAAAGGACAGTGAAGCACATTTTTACTTTCGCCATTTGGAAATCCAGACAGATTTCTATCACTGCAAGTGTCACTTATAGATGGGCCTGGTGGAAGATCTTTTTCTTTTGGGGTTGACCACCAGCTCCTTTGTATCCTTTACATTTAGAAGCAAACAAGTCCTGCAAGACCACTTTCCACTTCTGATTTAACCCTACCACTACAGAGTAATCAGATTACTTCTGACTGTGGACTGACTCCACCATTATACTGAAAGTGCCATATAAGACAGGAAGCTTCCAGACCTCTGATTTCTTCTTGGCTTTTTCTTTCTTTTTTTATATACTGAAAGAGTTATCCCATATGCTGTGTTTGATACTTGAAACTGCAGCAGTTGTCATTGGTGTGTGTAACATACCACTGTAAAAAAAGAAAAGAAAAAAGGTTATACCACATTGATTATGTAATAGCAAAGCCAGTCACGTGTTTGTTATGACAGGCTCCATCTGTGATGACACATTACATTGTAGGATGAGGGCCATTTTTGAAACCACATAGGCTACTTTAGCTGTGTCTGAAATCAGACTCGGTTCACCATATAGTGTTCTACACAGTCTGGGCATCATTTTGTATCTGAATATGTAATGGTAATTGTTAGGCTACAGGGTCACACCGTATGATTTTGGCTGTCTCAGGCAAAAGTTGCACAATTAATGTAGCTTGGAAGTTGTAACTGACAGTGAGGTAGGAACAAAATGGGCACAGTAACACTGCGTTTAGAGCCCAAAATACACTTGTGCTTACTTCTGTTATGGCCACAATTCAATATATGTTCAACTGCATGGTTTATAATACAGTAAAATAATATTCAATTCATAGTCCCTGTACACAGAACTCACTAAAGGAGTACGGGGTGACATAACCTCTGTACTGTGCAAAATTCACTACTGAGCAACGTTGCCCATTTGCAGTCTTTGAAGGTTACTGCCCTGCATGTTTCAGATGTTTCCTTTCTCCAACAAACTTGATTCAAATGAAGAGAACATCATCATCTTGTCCTCAATTTCTCTACAAGAATGGTAATGACCCATTCATTTGAATCAGGTCAGTTGGAGAAGAGAAACATCTAAGAGATGCACGACAGCATCCTTTGAGGACCGCAAAGGGGTGACAGTGGTGTAGAGAAGGTGTGAGGGTGTCCAAATCCAGTCCTTGGAGGCTGCTGTCCCTGCCACAACACACCTGAATTAAATGAATTGGTCCTTCACAAACTTGTGCATACCTTGATATCAAGCTGATGGTGAGCCATTCATGTGAATCAGCTGTGTTGTGATAGGGAAAGACATGCAGGACAGTGGCCTTCGAGGACTGAATTTGGACACCCCTGGTTGGCAACTATTGGAAAGCAGTCGTGTGACTGCTATGACAGGCTCCTGCTGTTATGACCCACTGCACAGTGAAATATACAGTAGTATGTGAGATAGACTGGTCAGCTGCACGCTGAGAATTTTCCAGGAAGAATAAAATATACTTCTTCTTTTCCTTTCAGCTGTTCCCTTCAGGGGTCGCTACAGCAAACTACCCACGTCCATCCAACCCTGTCCTCTGCATCTTCTTCTCTCGCACCAACTAACTTCTTGTCCTCTTTCACTACATCTATAAATCTCCTCTTTGGTCTTCCTCTAGACTTCCTGCCTGGCATTTCAAACCTCATCATCCTTCTATTGATATATTCACTACCCCTCCTCTGTACATGTCCAAACCATCTCAGTCTGGCCTCTCCGACTTTCTCTCTAAAACATTCAACATGTACTGTCTCTCTGATGTACTCATTTCTGATCCTATTCATCCCCGTCACTCCCAAAGAGACCCTCAATATTTTAAGCTCTGCTGCTGCCACCTCTGCCTCCTGTCTTTTCCTCAGTGCCTGTCACATCAACACTGTGGTTTATGTTTAACAGCAATGGACACCATAGGTGTGGACTCGAGTCACATGATTTAGACTCGAGTCAGACATTAGACTTGACTGATTTGCAAAAACTTCAAAAAGACTTGCAATTTGACATGGACTGACTGACTTCTGACTTGAGCCTGTTGACTTGAAAACACTTGATATTTTACCCCAAACCCCAAAATGAACATGTGTTATTTAAAAAGTGTGCATGAATCCATTAATTTCACTCATCACACCTTAACAATTTGTTAACATGTTAACATATAAGATAATTGCACAATTCTTAAAAGGACTTGAAATGTGAAGTTTCTGACTTTGGACTTGACTTGAGACTTTTCTGTCTTGACTTGTGACTTGCCTGTGTTGACTTGAGACTTTCTTGAGACATGTAACAATGACTTGGTCCCACCTTTGATGAACGCTGCAATTCACAGTCAATGAAAGCATCATGTCTGTCTTCTCGATGTGTGGTTAACAGCCGTCAGACTTTTTTACCCACACAGGCCCCGCCTCCCTCTGACCTCACCGTCCCAGTCATCCCTCTCCTCTTCCGGCTCAGTCTGTCTGGCTCTGTGCTCCTTTCACGGCTACACCGTTTCTGCTCCTCCTCATACCCCGGACCAAACCTGCTTCAACATTCCTGAGGACGGCTGTCCGTGCTGCTCGTGAGCCTTTTCATTCCTACAAACACGAAGAAACGTCTGGAAACCACCTGGACACTGACTCTGCCGAGTTAGATAACTTTTTCTACACTTGAACGACTCTTTTACATTCAAAAAACTTTGGCCTCGAGCGGACTTTTTTCCCCACCCGTCTGTAAATCAACGAGAAAAGTGTTCTTTTTCTTCGTTGTAACAGCTTAAAAGTTGACCAAATAAGCAGGGGAGTGTAGCATATATTTATAGATTTAGCACAAGCCGAGAATAGTCTTAGCTGTGAGCTTTTTTGTTTTATTTCTCTAAGTGTAGTCTTAAGTAACTAAACGGTGAACAATGGCAGGTATGAACTCTCTGGATGCTGTGAAGAGGAAGATTCAGTGTTTGCAGCAGCAAGCCGACGACGCGGAGGACCGGGCTCAGGTCCTACAGAGAGAGCTTGACAGTGAACGGGAGCTCCGAGAGAAAGTGAGACAATCAACTCTTCTTTTTTTGTTCTTTGTCTTTCTCTCTCTCTCTCTTGCTTTTAACTAATCTCTTCCGCTGGCCGGTTCTGGTTTTCATGTGTCAGGCCGATTTGCTTTCGTAAACTTCCTTCAAGTTCGTTTCACAGGCTCCAAACCGTCTAATTAGATCTCGTCATTGATTCATTGGCGGGCGTGATTGTGCCACAATGTAAGGCGTTGGTCTCTACTGAGAGAGAGAAAAAAAAGAAAAAAAAAGTTTGGATTCCTGTGGTGTTTCTGCGCACGCGCCTTGGTGTTCTAGCGAGCAGAACAACGCAGACCACGTAGACAGACACTCAACTAACTGTGATCGGTTGAATTCAATACTTAGATTAGGTCACTTCTGGTTGGTGTATATGGTATTGTCATGATTGTATGTACAAATCAATCAGTTTTTTTTCTAAACCAGGCAAGAGGAGAAATGACTTGAACCCTCTGATGGGCTGGTTGGGTGTTTTCCTCCCAGCAGCTTTGTGGTTCAAGGTCTAACAGTCGGGCCTCACCACCCAAACAGATCATAGGCAAATACAGGGTACAGAGTGAAAGGTTAGTCGCTTCACTCACTGGTCAACAGCAGTTTTTAAATCATAATGTAAGGTTTCGTTGCAGAAATGGGCATGGTCATGCTACCAGCTGACCAAATTTTAAACTTGTAATGGCAAGTTC
The DNA here is from genome assembly GCA_037176975.1 of Arrhamphus sclerolepis. Classification (NCBI taxonomy): domain Eukaryota; kingdom Metazoa; phylum Chordata; class Actinopteri; order Beloniformes; family Hemiramphidae; genus Arrhamphus; species Arrhamphus sclerolepis. The sequence goes on from JBAMYA010000019.1 coordinate 16,032,934, forward strand.
AAGGCACATCTTCCAGCTCTGTTTACATTTCAACATTCAGTATCAGCTGTAGTTGTATAATTTTGGCTGAAATTAGCACAAGTCATTGCTGAAGTTTCACATATGTGCAGCAAACTATAACCTAGACTGATCTTTTTTTGCCCCTCTTAAGATTCATCCAGTTCTGTCACCTGCTAGACTCTTGACTGTGATCACGTTCAAGTTTTATGACTTCTTGCACAAAAGGCAGAGGCTACCGGTACAAGGGAAAAAAAATGCTTTGCAGCATAGTTGAGCAACAGTCTTGACTTGTTTCACGTGAAGCTTTATGGTGCCATATTCTTTGCATAGGAACTGGCATAATTACAGGACAAGTATGAAGATTGAAGGAGTGGGAGGGGAAGGTGTGGCTGTAAAGATATTGCAGCTGGACTGATGAAAGGAGCTCGCCTGCTGTAGGACTTAACCTCTTTTGTTAGACTGCCTATTAGGTAACAGTGAACCATTTTAATTTGACAATTGGGCATTTGCCTGAACTATGAGTAATTATTCTGACGTGTACTAGCGCATTGATCCCTCTGAAAATTTGGAATGTTGCACTTTGTTTTCTTATCATTGATAATTGGCCATGACTTACAAAATAGCATTCAGTATTAGGATGTTGTGATTCCCAAGTACCCCATTAAGTGTTAATGGCCAAACTAGAACAGACAACAGAGGACAAGAAGACATGGGCAAATGATTCAAGATTCTATATTGAACTATTGTTGCTCATATGTAACTGTAAAATGCACACCTTCAAGAGTTGTTAAATATTACAGAAGGTCACATGTTAAAACTTCAGCAGCCTGCATCATTTAAATGAAGAACAGTTGTATGCTAAGTTTTATCTAGTGACAAATGGATTATGTCATTCATGATTTGCTAAATGACCCACATCTGGTTACAGATGCTACACAGAGAGCTGGCATCAGTACATCATAGTTGCTTGTACTGTTCTAAATGCAGGATAATTTTAACTTTGAATAGGGCATACTTTATTTATTAAAAAATAAAAAAGCTACAGGCATTTTAGGACATAGCATATTTCCCTCCCTGTGCACACAAAGTCAGACAGCAGTGCACTGGATGAGATGTGGGCCCGTATGTGAATAATTAGGACGACCTGGAGTCACTCCTTAGCACAAAAACGCTTTCATCGTAGCACAGAGAGATCAAAACAGGAACCTTGCTGAGTACAATGAAGGTGGGGTGTGGTCAGAGGAAGGGGGTATGGAGGCATTAGAGGAATCCTTACCACATCTGTCACCAGAAATTAAAAGTAATTGCTTCATTGTATTATGTGTGTGGTTTTGACACTTCTGGAGATGTTACTGAATTGCTTCGTAATGTTTTAAGGCTTTGTCAGAGACCTGAAACCATTTGAAGCCTCTCATTAGATGTGTTTATTAATGGCCATTATTTTCAACGAGCCAGAGTCAGTAACACCAGATCAGACAACATATAATCATTTGTGCTCCTCACAGGATCCTGGTGGAACCAGATTAACTGCCTTTTACAACGTAGAACTTTCACTTATTCTTTAAAAAGTGATGCAGTTAGCAGACATGATGATAAATGTCATAGAAAGCACAGAATTATAAAAAGCAATCCCTCTTTTGAAGTTGAGTTTTTTTGTGTGCTTTGTCGAGTGTAGTCATGCCATTAGCAAACAACATACAGTTCCCATGGATACAGTTTGTGTTTACTTACACAGAATGCAGAAATAGCTTTTGGTACACAAATATGTTTCTAAAATTTTATTAAAAGAGGAAGTGGGACTATGGTATTCCCTGCTCTGTGCCCATCCCAGGATGCCCCCCCTGCGACTCTGGTCCAGCACTTCCTGTGCTTCTACTCATGGCACTTCCTGTCCCTGAGCTCCTGCCCTGATCAACAGGAAGATTAGTGCAAGTTTATATTGGCTCTTGTTAGTTGTCTCATTAAGCAGGATTTCTAGTAATACATTCTTTATCTGCTGCCATTTCTGCAATTATATTGAATTTGACAGACACGGTGAAGCCTGACTGGTTATGCGTCACAACATTCGTCAGTAAGGAAACAAAAACAAATATGTCACTCTATTCTGGTTGGATCAGTGAGTCTAGCATGACCTAAATACATACAGTAAACTGCATCACATCAAATATCAACACCCTTTATCCCTCTGTTAGACAGAATAATCTTGCACCACTTGGTGGAAAAACATGTCAATCGCTACCTAAAACAGCCATGTTTAGGTGTTTTATCTTGTGAAATGCTATAATACTATAATTCTTTCCATAAAGGGAAGTTTCTAGTCATAGTAAAGTCTCTAATAAAGTGTTGTTGTTTTTTTATCCTTCATAGTCTACTTCTTAACCTGCGACTGTCGTTTTGGACAGAGGAACAATGATCTATGTTTTCCAACAAGTATAAATAATTGTTAGTTTGACCTGGGCCCATCAAGACATGTTAGTGGCTAATGCTGAGTAATCTGTCTGGAGTGACAGATATGGCTCTTGTCTAGTCCCTCAAGTGATTACTCACTCACTTCCCTTATTGGTTGCATCAAAACGGATAACTCACAATGCAACCTTCTTACAGAAGTCGACTCAACTGGTAATAGTGCTTTAGCATGAAGAATATTTGCTTTAAATATAATTCATTTGGGTAAAACCCCAACCAGCTCATTAGTTGTGGTGAAAGTATAAATATCTTAACAGCTCTGTAAATTATGCTTACAGGAATCACTTCTCAGTCTCTCAGTGAAGGTGTCATCTGCTTGCTGCTTTGCTTTGTGTGGTCAGTGGCCCTGAGGATTTTTTTTCTCTTGTGTGTGTTGCCTCTAACGGTCTTCTGGAGAATCTGTGGAAAGTATTACTTCCTCATTTCACTATTTTCTTTGGACCTTCTCCCTGGGAATAGCTCAACTTTCCAAATATAACTGCCACATGTTGATACTTTCTGGCGGTCACTGGTGTTCTGGGGAACACTCCCATGTTAGTGGTTTAGCTGATTATGCAGACCAGGCTTGTGGGTTCTCGTTTAGTTAGGAATAGAATATATTTGTAAAGTTAGTGTTAGCAAAGCTAAATTTGCTGCAATGCTGATAAATGCAGTTTAGAGGACGTGCCTTGTCCTGTACTGATGCTTGCACATTTGACTGTGACTTCAGCATGTGTCAGTACAGTGCAAATGGTTCCAATGTAGCCTGAAATGTCTGCTTGACTCGTAATTATTTAAATCACCTGCCTTTAATTTGTTCAAAAGACAACACATTGTACTGTCTGCTTTCTCTGTGCTGTAACACCTCAGGAAACTTTTAGTTTAAGGTGTGCTTTCTGCAGTCCTTTATCAACATCGCTCTGAAAGTCAATGAAGAAGCTGCTCTATGGCAACAAATTACATTTAGCAAAGTGTGAGTGCTCATCATGATGCTTGTCTCATCATTTAATTACAGTCTTTTTCATATCACACTCTTTCATGACAGACTGGTTTATGCTCTGTGCAGCTGTCTTTGCATGCCAGATCTTTATGGAAAGAGATTACACACTTTCTGGCTCTCATATGCATTTACATTGAGTGTAACAGCCATCAGTGTCAAGAATAACTCATCCTGAACCCCAGCAGCATTGTGCAGCTCATTAGCCCACTGCCCTGGAATTGTGTAGTAATTGGATTCCTCTTTCACTTGTCCTCGATCCTGTCCATAATACATATAATACACAAAGGAATTTCTTAAGTTGCTCCCATCAGAACTGTGCTGTATCTTCAAATGAGGCTTTATGCTGTTTTGAAGATGTATTTGAAGTAATCAAATGACACGAAAAGGTTAAAATAAAACAGAATCCTGGGTTCTAACATTACCATTCCCATAATGGTACATTACCATTACAGGAAAAGTTTGACATACCAAACTGATTGGCTTTCTTGCAGAACATTACAATGCAAGATCTATGGAGCTGTTGTGGATGTATGTCACCAGCTAAATATCTTAGATGGATTTGAAAAACTCAGCAATGCCTAAAACTGACAAGTTACACATTGGGACAGGCAATCGCAAGACTCATTTAAGTTATCTAGTTATTTTTTCTTTTTTTGTTTTTTCTCCAGTAGGATAAAAGGCAAGTAAATTTTTACCTATCCTGGCATGTCATACCAATTTACTTTACAAAAATTCTCTTGTGAAATGGGTCTGATACCCCTCCCATTCACAGTCATTTCCACTGGTACAGAATGTACAGAACCAATCACAATGGAGCAGGGGTGGAGTTTATATGTTGACTCATACCAGAGCATTCAACAGTCACTATTTGAAACAACCAAGGAGGCTGCAGAATTGTTAATAACACCTTGCAGCAGCAGGGTTTTACTGCAGAATCAACAAGTCATTCACCAGCATTCCTGTTCCACTGCACACTTTTTTGAATGTCTTTGAATATTGATACCACTCTGGTGCTCATGAAATGAATGTGTCTGCTTTTAAGAAGGGGGGGATTCTTTGGTAGTGCCAGTATGGGGTTGGCTCAGTATTTAATTAAATTTATTATTATTTTTTAAAATTTCCATTCACTGTTTAGAAATTACATTCAGTACTTCGACTCAACATTTAGCAGTGGTGGTGCAGACCTGCTGGTTCAAACTGGTTTAATAAATGCCAGTCGAAGTATGCAAATAAATAAAATATTCAGATTTGCGTACAAATTGTCATTGCTACTACCTGAATTGCATAGGCAGCATTTTTCAAATACTTGCTACGGCATGCAACAGAGTACATACATTTAGTTTCATGCTGAATATTACCATTGTATTTGAGAGAAAATTGGATTTACATGCTGGTTTTCTTGTATTTTAACTACCCATTGGGTTAGGAAAGTAATACAAGCTAAAAATGATTTAGTAGTTTTTATTCAGACCAGCAAAGAGTTAGCACCATTCCGGAAGCACTTTTTCTGGCTACATACTGGTGATTGGTTGACAAAACACAAAGAACTTTGACTAGGAACTTTGACATAGACTAGGAAGCATCTCAGTTGAAAGTGATATTTGTTTCTTTTGGTGAGAGTCACTGTCTTACGGTCTTTTGTTGTAAAAGGATGAGAATTGTCTCAGGCTTGTCATCCAGCTGTAAACAAGAATAAACATACTTTCCAAAAGGTTAAACTAGAGGTTTAGAACACAGATGAGAGTAATTGTAACGACAAATGTCTCATTAGGAAGGAACAGGTCCTCTGGAGAAGCTGCTATGTTGGAGAGTTTGTGTAACATCATAAAGCTGTGATGATAGGAGAGCAGCTTCACATCCTCTGGTTTGTGGGAGTCTGTACACAATTGTGCACATTTTTACGGTCTTACTCCACAAACTCTCTCCATAGTTTGTTTACCATATAAGGCAGTTTGCGTCCCAGGCAGCCAAAGAATGCAAAGTGGGTGCTAAAGGAAGGGGCATGGCCAAAGAGACGAACAGAGAATACCAGCTTTGAAAGAAAGATAATCAAAGGGAGGAAATGAAAGGATGTTGACTAGCTGACTTCCTGTCACCTATTTCAAGATCCTTATTTAAATGATGCCGTTTTCCCTTGTAGTGGAGGTTTGTGGTTCAAAGAAGTTCTTGTTTTATGTGACTTGTCTCAACAACGCTGTTGTATGTTGTCTGTCTTGTAGTTGCGCTGTCACTTGGCTAAATTATTTTTCTAAAGCAAAAGAGGAGTTGGCACTTGAAACGGCACCCTCAGGCCCATCTCTTCTTCAGTTGTGCCCTGGAGAGTCAGAGGCACGAGACCATGTACTGTACGCTAAGATGCACACAAGCAAGGCCATATTTATCAGGGGGTTCCCTCCTTCACCAAGAAACTTCTTCTGTGACTGATGATGGAAAAGGCACCAGCTTACTACAGGTTCAGTTGGGGCTTAAGCATGCAACCACTGTAGTGTTTTGTTTTTTTTTGTATGGCATTTCACTTGATAACAAACATTTTCCTCGGCAGGAAACTACATGTTTGTTAACTGGTAACTACATGTGCCTGTTTTTTTGTAGGCAGAGACTGTCAGAAAGAGAATGAATTTTCCAAATGTTTACGGAGCGTTTGTACATCTAATGTGGCAGCGTAGCTGACCCGAAGCACATGAATAGCATGTTTGTTTGTGTGCAGACAGTATTCTTCACAGCACATTGCTCCATTCAGTACACAGGAAGTTACAGTATCTGTTATTTCAGGCCCCAGCTTAATCCTGCACATTTCTGTCCAGCCAGATGTGGTGCGGACAGACACAGACCTGTGCAAGGGACATGCTGATGAGAGTTCAAGATGTTTCGAGCGATTTATGGGTTGTTGTTTTTTTCTTTTCATTCATTCTGTGTTGGATCAGGTTTTCCTCTGTCATGTGCCGAATGTTGTAAGACACACTAACGATAGTTTGACAGGCATTTCCAGTCTCGTATCAGCGGCCTTCCCTGGCACTCGAGTATTGAGTCATGAAAAGCCTGAAGAGATCGGAAATGGGGTAAAAAGATCAGTGGACAGATTGACTGAGTAGTCAGCAGCTTCAGATAAAATTGAGGCATGGAGAAAAATCTACAATTAAAGAGAGGCCAACTTCCAACTAGCAGGAAAAAATCTTCTCCTTTCCTGAACTGTTAAGTTGATGACAGAATGGAAACCTCGACTGGAACGAAGGTCCTTTTTCTTCCCTTTTTTTTTCTCTCAACACAAACAAACCTCATTCTTCTTTTCCACAGAGGTCTCTGTTCTTCTCTGTGGTGTCCTCTTTCCTCTGTGTTGCTACTACTTTCTTCTTAGTCTTAGCAAATGTCTTGCAGAATGACTCGCCCTCCTCCCAAACTGAATGGCAGACACTTTGACTGTTGATCTAACTTCTTGACTAGCTAATGAGTCACTGACCTACTAACTTCAGTCTTGCAGCTCTGTGCACAGTCATGTCTCTTAGAAATCCACAGCTGTGTTCTTTTAAGAATTGGGGAATTAACCTGTGTGACCGGTTCAGCCTATAACCTTGCAAAAGCACAGTAGGGTTGTGCTGTTTTAGTTCTCTGGTTATAAACTTCAGTTTTAACAGGGAACACTCTTTGTGGGTTATTAAGGCACGTTGACTGGTTTGTAGTTTGAATGTGGCCCCTGAGGAGATGATGACTATTAAAATTCTCTTTCCAATGAAGGAAATTCTTGTGTAGTTGTCTGTTTGCTTTCTTTTTCCTCTCTAGGCTTTTGTTTACATAGGGCACATGGGAAAATGCAGATTTTTTTCCTCCCTGCTTGCCCAAATCCTGCGTTTATCTTTACCGGAAATTGAGTTGTTGTAGGAGTTTCATTCAGATCTAAAGTTCTGAGATCTTCAGATATTAAAAAAGGATCGTCCTCGCCAGCCCCTAGTGTTTTACTACAGGTGGGCTCTGGAACTATGGGAAATTCTCCAAGGACCTCCACCTGCCTTCATTTAACTTATTATCCAACCGCTATTGATTTGTGAAAAAAGCAACCCCAGAGTAATTGGCTCATGTATGAACTGTAGACTTGCAGTCAAACTTTCAGTCAGTGAAGAATGATTCGAATGTCTGAATGATGAGGCAAAAATATTTCCGTGCAGTCATAGCAACATGATTACACTTACAGATCTTCAGCTGTATTACCAGACAAGGAACCCTGTGTTAGCCTTGGTTTGTATGTTTTTGCAGGTGCTTTCAAGGACTGTGTATCATATTGTGCCCTGATGAGGTGAACAATGGAAAGTACAAGGTTATGAAATGTGTATTGTCTGAGATACACAACAGTGATTCTCGAGTTTAGTGTTTTTTTTATGCTTCTTTTGCAATAAGAAGACAAAAATAGAGGGGAAGGGGGACTTTGTTAGTGGGCTTTGCACAGTCCGGTGAGGAATCTTTAAATTGAAAAGGTTTTTATTTAACATGATGGCAGTTTGACTAACTTGCATTCAAATTAGCGATGCAATATGTGAAGTAAAACCCAGGAGTTCACAGTTCCAAGTCCTCTTCATATTTTTGGTGGGTCTTTTACTTTTCTCCTTGGCTGATCGCCTCTTTGGCTCTTTTCCTTCTCTTCCTGTTTCACGGTAGGAAACAGGATGGAGGTTAAATGAATGAAAAAATGAACGACTCAAGTTCTCTTCCTTCCCTCCATTTTGTTTCTCAGGCAGAGGGAGATGTAGCGGCTCTGAACCGTAGGATCCAGCTGGTGGAGGAGGAGTTGGACCGTGCCCAGGAGAGACTGGCCACAGCGCTGCAGAAGCTGGAGGAGGCAGAGAAGGCTGCAGACGAGAGCGAGAGGTCAGTGTTTTGTTTGTTTGTTTGTTTGTTTGTTTGTTTGTTTGTTTGTTTACTTACTTAAGTCAAACACTTGGCTTTCATACAGTTAATGACAAATAGGAACATTTTCAAGAATACCTTTGCTCACTGTGTCTGCCTTATCAGAGGGATGAAGGTGATTGAGAACAGAGCGATGAAGGACGAGGAGAAGATGGAGATTCAGGAGATGCAGCTGAAAGAGGCCAAACACATCGCGGAGGACGCCGATCGTAAATATGAGGAGGTGCGACTGGCAGTAGCAACTCTATCAATCTTCCATAATTCTGATTATATTGTTCTTGAAGGCCAAATGATTCTCCCAATAAACACTGAATATATTTATATATTTTTTTGTTTCAGGTGGCTCGCAAGCTGGTGATTTTGGAGGGTGAACTGGAGAGAGCTGAGGAGAGGGCCGAGGTCTCAGAATGGTAAAAGCACAAAAATGCAGAAATACCCTCCCATCACTTTCACATTAAAACCAAGTTTGTCTCGGTGTGTTTGTACAGTAAAGCTAGTGACCTTGAGGAGGAACTGAAAAATGTGACCAACAACCTGAAGTCCCTAGAAGCCCAGTCTGAGAAGGTGAGAGTGAAGCAGCAAGAGTGACATCAACTGCAGTTACAGAAATATAATAATAATAAATAATAAATCCCACTTGTTCTTGTTTTTGGTTCCTGGGGAACTAAAAGTATAAGATGAGTGGAGTTTTCCTCACATTAAAAGAAAAGACTGTATCCAACTTGTTTTATTGAGTGATGTTCAAGATTAGTACATTATTTGATTTAAAATTGTGAGCCATAAACAGCTTTGTGCATAATTGTTCTTTTTCTTGAAATAGAACAGTGGTAAATCAACTTTTGCAGTCACAGGCCACTAAGAACTCATTCAGTTTCTTTCCCAAACACAGACAACCTAAATATTTGCAGTTTTCATGCCAGCTGTGCTCCTCTTGCATATCAGTTTGATTTGTTATTACATCACATTTATTATCGATGCATATCTTGATCCCCTGTTTACATTTCCCCTGAATTTCTTAAGTGAAAGCAGTTCTACACCTGAAAACGTTTATAATCTGCTGTTTAAATCTACAACCTCAAATCAGAGAAAAAGTTAATGCGGAAAATGCAAATGGGATCCCAACTTTACCTTTTTTGGGGTTGTGTGTTTACACAATGATTTATTACACGCTGCTGGGTTCTTACAAGCAGAGTTAATGATCACACAGGATGGCTCAGGGTGTGTGAACAGCAGAAACCTGTGCTACTTTCTTCTACTTTGCCTTATTCTCTCTCAAGCACAGACATGCAGCATGACAGCATGCCAAGATAATCATATGACCACTTTCCCTTAGTAATATATGGTAAAGCTTTTGCTTTGCTCAGTCAGGCCCGTCATGGATGGCATCACGGTGCAACATGTTCCCAAAACAGGCCAACACCTTCTCTGCTTATGCCAAGAATTCGCTTTTCACACGTCATTCCTCCTTACTGTTAGGTCTGCTCTAACCATAGGGTGATGATCACATTTGGCGCATCGACAAGTGAAAACAAGTGTGAATACAATTTTGATTCTGTCACTGATTATGTGCTGTTTCTTTTTTCAACAGTACTCAGAAAAGGAGGACAAATATGAGGAGGAAATCAAAGTTCTGACTGACAAACTGAAGGAGGTGAGATGCTCATTGTTGTGATTTCACAGCATATGGGGTGATCACATGTAATTTAACAAAGAATTTAGGTTTGCTTTTGACTTTCATGTATTTTACTTTGTACTGTTTGGTTTCAGCGTGAAACAAATCCCCTACGTTAAATCAACATCATGTTTTAGTGTCAGACACTGAAACCTGTCCGTGCACTTCTTTCATTTATCTTTTCAATACGTACATTGAAGTTCTATCTTGGTTAAATGATTACAGTTAGTTGGTTTATTAATACTTGCATGTGAACGCATGTAACAGCTAAATGGGAATCATGTCATTTTCATAAGGACTCCTGAAGACATGGAGAGGCTTGAAAACTTTTCCAGTTGTGCATGTTGAATTGATTTGTTAGAGTTTACTGACATTCTGTGTCTGAACTGATGCCAGGCTGAAACCCGTGCAGAGTTTGCAGAGAGAACAGTGGCCAAACTGGAAAAGACCATTGATGATCTGGAAGGTATGAGACGCATAGTGCTTTGATGAATTTAAAGAGGTTTTTTTTTTTTTTTTTTTTCCTCACACAATTCAAATACAAATGTGCATTTAATCTGTGACACGACATTAGAAACAAATTACCAAGGTGTTAGAATATCTCCTGTTTTAACAACATGGATCATATTTGTTTTTACATTTTCATGCACACATCCAGACTCACTCAGTTGAATTTAATAATAATTTCTGCATAGAGAGGAAATATTTTCTGTGGAAAACAAAATACTCTCTACCTAATTTATGGAAAGCCATCTCCACAAGCTACTGAAAGACCCTTCTTTTTGAAGGGCGAGTATTCCATGTCAGCCACACTGCAAAGAGGACAGAATGTGCTCACATGTTTTTGTAGGTCAGCATTATTTAGTTGATGAACCACAGGGAGCTGACTTTATAAGTTATTGGAGCAGCTTTATGAGACGCACAGAGCAGGCTTAAATAGTCACAGCTCACCCAGCAAAAGAGCCGTGAGTCCAAGTAGACATGCATCATTCTGTTCTTCCAAGCATTTCTGCATGTTTTAAAAGCCTGACCTTTTTTTGTTTTTTGTCTTCTTCTTCCCTCTGCTTTTTTTCCTGCCTCCATCTGTTTCTCGTGCTGCTTTTGGCTTACTTGTCGCTGCTGCCCTTCCCACCCGCCTGTACTTGGTGTCGAACCTCTCATCTCCAGATGAGCTGTATGCTCAGAAGCTGAAGTACAAGGCCATTAGTGAGGAGCTGGACCATGCCCTCAATGACATGACATCTCTGTAGACATATTTTGTTCTGTCTCTCTTTGCATCTCACCTCTATCTGCGGTACTGCTTTTGTTCTGTGCATCTTCTCTCTGCAGATCAAATGTGCCAGTGTGTCATCTTGATATACACAGAAAAAAAAAACTCTATTAAAATCTCTATTTCTTACTTTGCAGCTTTTGTCTTTTTGATTATTGGTTTAAAATAGATGGAAAACTCTAATGAAGGAAATAGTTGTTTTTTTCCCCTTATGACCTGTTTTCAGTGTACATTGTCTGATTATCTGTTACATAAGGTGAGCATTTCTATTGAGATTTATTTATTTTTTGGTTTGACCCTGTAGGACCCTTGATTTGAATGTAACATTATTGATAGTTTATTAATGTCAAACTACAAAGTATGCACTGATTTAAACTTTACACAAGTCGAGATCTGCAAATGTCTCCACAGTGCAGCACGCAAGTCCTCCAATAAGGCTAAACTGGATTCTAACAGTCTTAGAAGTCATCAGTTCATGCATGAAACAAACTTTGTTGTGGTGTGTTTTTTTTTTTTTGCATGTGGCACAACCTAACCAAAGTACTTATGCAAAACATCTGTCTAGTAAAACGTTGCCCTGTGTAGCTTTTCAAGGGATGCTGTACGGAGATTAAGCTGGCATTACTTAAACAGTGTTGCGGTTGGGAGTTAAACATATACCTTTTCCTCTTTTTTTGCTCTCCAGATAAATTATCACATGCCAAAGAGGAGAACCTGGGCATGCACCAAGTCCTGGACCAGACCCTGCTGGAACTGAACAGCTTATAAACGCAGCAAGAGGAAGCAGAAGAGGATGAGATCGTCGTTAACATTCCATTAAGCGTTCGACTCCATTCCACATTTCGAGCTGTCAATCTGTACTCCCCACATAAAGGGGGATTAACTTAATGCTTGTCCCTTGATGTTTTTTTTTTTGGTTTTGTTTTGTTTTTTCTTTTTTAAGGCACAACCATTTTTTTTTATTATTATTATTCTTTAGATGGGAAATCAATTTGAGCCCATTGCCTTTTTTTTTTTTTTTTTAAATCTCCAACTGGGATTGCAAAAATTCTTCCCAAAAATTCTTTTTTGGCCACGTGTTTAGAAAGAACCAATGAGACATTGGCCCAAAAAGCCTCAGATCTGTTAACTGAACCACTGTAACTGGCTCACATTTACATTTTACCTTCACATACGTTCATCTGTTTAATCAGGCTTTAGTGGCATTGGGTGTCATTCAGTCTACATCAGCGTGGCTCTGAAGTTCCACCCAGTGGTGATATGAAGTTACTCAGTTTTTAATTATTCTGCACCACTTTGAGACATTTAACAATTCAGCTTTGGCTGTATCCTTCCAAATCTTGTGTTTAAAGTGCACAGCGGTGAAATGGACAGGTGTCCTGATGGAAAGGTTTTAGTTTTAAATACACTATTAAAGCACATGCTACTTAAGCGAGTTCAGTCAATTACAGTGTGATCCCTCTCCTCAACTCAGATTAGCCTGAGATTGTTAAGCTGAATATTTGTATCACATCTTCTCTATAATTTTGGCTGGGGGAGTATGCAGAACTTTATTGCTCATGTGAAGTATGTGCTACTTTTCCTTCAGTGTGGCCTGACCACTGATGCCCATAATGTTGCAAATACTGATATTTCTTTGTAATATGGATGAGCAAACCTGTCCTCAAGCCACCGAAGTTCAGTTTTACATTAATGGATTCTTATTGTATATAGTAGAATAATGTTAGGTATTTGAGAAGTTGTGTTGCTTGGAGTTTTCCTTTTTTTTTCTTCTTTTTTTTTTGTTTAATTTCCAACTCTTCCTTTTATCAGGGGAGCTCTCAAGACCAAAGAAACACACGTGAAACAGACAATTCGTCAAATGTTTTATTTTCAGTGGTGATGGTCATCATGGTCTCGGCTCACATTGGGGCCTTCACATTTGACTGAGACCATTTTGAAATTTTATTCACCAACCCCGCCCCCTCCATGTCAACTTAATAAATGTTTTACAGAAGTTGTGACTCATTTGATGTTATTTCTTCGAACTAATGTGATGACACCAGTAAAAGATTTGCACTGTTTTATCCTGTCAGGCTGATCCCATACAGCTCAGTGTAGTCATACATGGATGAACAGTACTGGCTTGTTTCTTATTAGTGGGTTATTTCTTTTACTTGCAAACCTTCTCAACTGACATTCTGTTGAAGTCTCACTCTGATATCAGCATACAGATAATCACAGGTGATATCTCATCTCAGGAGTTCAACAAGGTAGCTTAGTTTCATTTTTCCATTCCACATTCTGCAATGTCTTTTAAGATGCCGGGCACATTATAGCTCAAGAATATTTCTTCCTGAAGGCACAGCCTATGTGGATAAAAAGAAAATGACAGTTTTGGTATGTCTATGCAACCACAACAGAGACGAAAAAAATATCTTATACAAAATAGAGTTTCATGTGACTTGCCTTCTGTCACTCTGCATTTGCCCCCCTGTGGCCTGCAGAGGATTATGGAGCACCCAGGACAGACCACCACAGTCTGGGCATGACTGAAGATGGTGCTGATCTTGTAGCAACCTGCAGTGTTGTTAAAGATGAAATAAAATATTAGAATTAAGTGAGGATAGAAAGAAAAAGTTGTACACTGTGAAACCAGGAGTTAAAGCCACCTATGCATTTGACATCCATGAAGAAGGAATTGGGGCTCTGCACCAGCCGCTTCTTCTTATGTCTTCTCATCTCCTCGGCAACACTGAGATGCATCAAGTCTTTGGCCAGCTGCGATGGAGAACAGAGCATTCTTCCATATTAGTCATTTATATGAAGTCACTTCATTTACTTGAAGGCTTACAGACATAAGGAGAATAGTTGTATTTAGATATGTGACAGTACTGCCCCCTAGAGTCTGGTAAATGAATTACTATTTAGAGCAAGTAGACAAAACATGTCCAGACAAGTATGGCACCCTTCTGATTATGTCTACAGTACATACAATCTTAATGTAACAAAATATGATGTTGTTTATACAAATTCAAGGTGAATATCTTCATGCAATCCACAACAAAAATAATTTTTATTTTTATATTACAATCCAGTTCAAATTTTGAAAGGTAATATAAACAGCTTTCTATAGAAACATATCAACAATTTTTCCCATTTCAAGGCAGAAAAAATGTGAAATAAAAGATTAGATCATCACTTACAGACATATTTGCTGAGGTCACCTGTGACTTTTCTGTCCAGTATAAATGATGATTTCAGAGATCAAATGCTTCTCCAGATTCACCTGTCCTCTCCTGGTTGTCTGATGAACCTTTACAGTGATGCACTGAAGGAAACTGAGCAGGCGTACACTCTGTTAGAGGAGGAGCAACAGATCCAAAAGTCAAGGGGAGGGAGAAAATGTTTCTGAAGGTGGGCCTTCAACTTTAGGTGCTCTTCTGACTTAAATAAATAAATGAGAAACTGGTGCTTTATTTGAGTAGGGGAGATTGGGGACGGTTGGAGCAGTAAATTTCTCTAATCTGGAATGAGATACAGTCATTTTGTTCATAATATACATGCTCAGTTAGATACTCCTCCCTCCAGAGGGGGATCATAGTTTTTGTGATAATATCTATACTGTTTGCATGAGCTATTGCAAAGTCACGCCTCTGTCAGTCACATGTGTTTAACCTTTTATTTCAAGCTGGTCTAGCAAGTTTTGTCACGGCTGTCAGTGTGATCGCTACGATGCAATAATATAGACTACCCTACATTTTATGAGACCTGTGTTTTCAGTAGATAGGAAATACATAACAGACAGGTGTGTCCCTTTGTGTGTTTGGATACAGTGTTAGCAACGTCAGGTATGGGCTCACCTGGACTGCACTGATGAAGGAGCCATTTACACATGCCACAACTGCAAATCTGATGTGGACTAATTTTTCTGATTTGACACATACACAAGCTACACAACATGCAAACAAGACAGACACACAAACATGTAATACATGTAAGGTGTACTAATTGATTAAAAAATGTGTATTGTTTATGTTTTGTATGGTTGTTACCTATAGTTTTATAGGTTCTTCTGTTATCAGACACTGCTTCAGTGAACATCAGCTGATTTAAACATGTCACTCACCATCTAGTGACACCTCTGACAAAGAAACATGTCAGGTATCTTTGATTAAATATGTGTTAAATAACACAAGAACCTAAAAAGCTATATTAAACATAGACAGTATTAATGGCTGTTGCCTGTTTTTGGTTGTTTATGGTTGTTCCCTGAACAATGATCTTTTCATCTTTTTACTATTCTTTACATTTATAAAGCCATAAAGCCAATTCAGCTTTGTTAATACCCAGTCTATTAAAAAAAAGCAACTGCAAAATTACGTGAAAGACTGATTATTTTATGTTTTAATCAATGGGGTCAGTTGCAACATTTGACCTGATCTATTCAAGCATCGATTTTACATGCATTATTTGATGAAGAAATGTTAAAGTAGTGTGTGTGTTGCTAAGAAATCTGTATTTTTCTGTCTATTGATTGCAGGCCTCTGCATTCATCCAACTCCACCATCAAGTTTGCGGACAGCATCACGGTGTTTGTCCTCATCAGTGACAACAATGAGACTGCCCAGAAGATGGAGGCAGAACAACTGGTCACATGTGCTGATAGTCACCTGCTTCTTAACGTCAGTAAGACAAAGGAGATTATTGTGAACTTCAGGAAGAACAAAAAAAAAAAAAAAGGCTCACATGAACCAATCCACATTAAAAATGCTGGTGAGCCTTCTTGACCAGGCTGGAGGTAGGACAAGTCCTCTGAGATGTGGGTCCCCAAGAACTTGAAGCTGGAGACATGTTCAACAATGATGTTGTTGTACATAATCCAATTGTAAACTGTATTTTTAGTCTCCTCTTATGTTGTTCATATATTTATTGCTCAAATCCATTTGTTTGTATATTCATGGTACATTTTGTGTTCATAGTACATCTATCTGAATATCAAGTTGATAATATATACAGTATCCACCTGTAAATCATGTCTATAATACAGCCTTCACCTGCACATATTAATGCATATTGTAGATACTATATATCCTGCACTTGCTACTTATTGCACTTCTGGTTAGATGATAAACTGCATTTTATTTCCCTGTACTTTTACATGTGTAATGACATTAAGTTGAATCTTAATCTAATTTAATTATGTTCCAAACCACGTTCAGGGCCTGGCACTCAGGGAGCACACCTCTGTAAATTCACACCTGTCCTATAAGGTTGTTTGGTCCAAAATAAATTTCCAATCCCATTGTAGAGCTCTGAAATCTTTAGAGAGCAGTTAGCTGGTAGAACCTCAAGTTAGAACCAACCAGTGTGAAAATGCATTTAGCTACAATGCTGCACACAGATGGAAAAAATGTCCTGTTGATATCAGATTCCCCCTACCTTTAGGCAAGGCAACTTTATTCCTAGAGCACAATTCATACACAAGGTAATTCAAAGTGCTTTATGTCTACATAAAATCACAAGAGGCAAATAAAATCATTCCATAAAAACAGAGAAATAATCATTAATTAAATTAAAAATGAAGAGTTCAGAATAAAAAGTATCATCGAACTAGTCCTGTCCCCAACATTTGATGATGAATCTTTTGAGTATTTAAAGACCAAGATTCAGGATCACAGACAAATGCTTCAGGAGGTTTTCCCTGAGTTCAGACTGCTTCCTAAGCATCACTATTTAGAGCAATACCCAGATCTGATACGTTGTTTTGGACCCCTTGGCCATTTGTGGACTATGAGATCCGAAGGAAAGCATAGGTTTTTCAAGTGTGTAATACACGATACCTGGGGCAAGGATCCCTGGGGGGTAGCACCGTCCCTGGTGGCCAAACGACTTGGGCGTCCCAGACTGGTCCTCCCACATCCAGCGGCATGGGATGCGAAACTTATGGCCAACTCGTCATCAGCAAGTGGCCAATCCATCTAGCCTCTCCCATGCCGAAGACCGTCCGCAGTGGCTCCACGTGCCGCCCCTGGTCTCTTAGCAGAACTCGGCGGATCTAGGGGAGACAACCCCGATAAAAAATCCCACCACGTTGGTGGAAGTGCTGCAGAGCTTGGCTCCCCGATCGTCGGGGTTCTCCCTGCCATTGGACTCCGGACCTTTCTCTGCATAGGCACCGTGTGTTTGCTGCTGTGCAACAGCACTCCCACGTTAAAAGATTCCACGCACAAGGCGTCTTCAACAATCTTGCACACCACTCACAAGTCCTTCGGCGACCGGTACGAGGCGACGGGGACAGGATTAGTGAGATCTGGAAGTCTCTAGTCTCAAGCCGGCACGTTCAGGCGGCAGAGTTCTGATTCAGTCGTCTCACTCTTGGATAGGAACAGAAGAGTGCCTCGGCAGCGTTCTCTGCGACTGAGCAGCCCTTTTCAGGATCCACTCTGCTCACCCTGTAATGGGGAGGGGGCTAGAAAAGGTGCCCTAAAAATAGCCTGTTCCACCAACTCCTGGCTGGAAAACCGCATCCAGCAGGATCACCGGTACAGCGGTCGAAATACTTACAAACTACAACTTGCAACTTGGAACGTACGTACGCTCCTGGATAATCACGAACACACTGACCGTCCTGAAAGAAGAACTGCCCTGGTTTCCCGTGAACTGAAGCGTTTCCAGGTCGATATTGCTGCCCTTCAAGAAACCCGCAGGTCTGGAACTGGACAACTAAGTGAGCATGGAGGGGGATATACCTTCTACTGGCAAGGAAGACCAGAAGGCCTGCCCCGAATACATGGTGTTGGCTTCGCAATCCGGAGCGAACTGATAAAGTATGTCACCTCTCTTCCCCATGGCATCAACGAACGCATCATGAAACTGCGTCTCTCTCTGAACAAGGATCAATATGCTACTGTCATCTGCGCATATGCACCGACCCTAGACGCTGAAGAGGAGACGAAGGAAATCTTCTACGCAACACTCCATAACATCCTATCGAACATCCACAAAGACGACAAGATCATCATTCTTGGCGACTTCAATGCTAGGGTCGGGAGAGATCACACACTCTGGAAAGGGATTATTGGAAAAGAAGGGGTCGGGAATTGCAACTCCAATGGAGTTCTCCTGCTTAGCTTCTGCGCGGAACATCAGCTAGTCATCACGAACACCATATTCCGCCAAAAGAACAAATTTAAGACCACTTGGCAGCACCCAAGATCCAAGCATTGGCATCTGATTGACTTTGTCATTGTCCGAGCTCGTGACCAGGGTGATGTCCAAATCACGAAATCAATCTCTAGTGCGGACGACTGTTGGACAGACCATCGCCTAGTACGCTCTAGTCTTGTCCTAAAACTCCACCATAAGAGACGACATGTAGCAAAACAACCCAAAAAGAGACTTGATGTTGAAAAACTTAAAGATCCGGCGTTGCTTGAGAAACTGCAATCTGCCCTCCGTCAGTCTCTTCCTGCCGTTCATGGTGATAGCGTTGACGAATACTGGCAAGCTCTGAAAGCGGCTATCCTCTCAAGCAGTGAAGCCACGATTGGCTACAGAACCAGAAAACACCAGGACTGGTTTGACGAAAACGATCACGTCATTGAAAAGCTCATAGACGGAAAGAGGAAAGCCTTCTGCACTTGGCAAAATGACCCTACGAATGAATCCAAACGCACTGCCTATCACAATATTCGGGCAGAGGTCCAAAGGCGGATTCGCCATATGAAAGATCAGTGGTGGACCGCTAAGGCAGAACAGCTCCAGGACCTTGCAGATAAAGGAGACACCCGCGGCTTCTTCAGTGCCACCAGAACAATCTTTGGACCTAGCACTGGTGGGGAGTCGCCCATCAAAGATAAAGACGGTACTCTCCTGAAGGATACAGCGGGCATCAACCAGCGTTGGAAAGATCATTTTCAAGAGCTTCTTAACCGGGACACTACGGTCGAGGACTCCGTTCTCGACAAGATCCCCCAGTTGCCGGTCATTCCTGAGTTAGGAGCAGAGCCAACGTTCAGCGAGACAAAATCGTCCATCAACCAAATGAAAAATGGGAAGGCCCCAGGCGTCGACGGGATTCCAGCAGAGATCTTCAAACACGGTGGCGACGACCTAGCCCGGAAACTTCACCAGCTCATCCTCTTGATCTGGCAAACAGAGGAAATAACAGCGGACCTTCAAGATGCGGACATCGTTAAGATCTTTAAAAAAGGAGATAAATCTGACTGTGGAAACTACCGCGGCATTTCTCTTCTTGCCATTGCCGGGAAGATTATTGCCCGAATCCTTGCCAATCGTCTAGTTCCACATGCCGATAAATTTCTACCAGAGTCTCAATGTGGCTTCCGCCCGAATAGAGGAACAACTGACATGATCTTCACTGCTCGTCAGCTGCAAGAAAAATGTCGGGAGCAGCGCCAGCCATTATATATGGCTTTTATAGATCTCACAAAGGCGTTCGACTCTGTCAATCGACAAGCCCTATGGAGAATCCTGAGTAAATATGGCTGCCCGGAGAAGTTCATCTCCATCTTGAGACTCCTCCATGTCGGCATGTCTGCCAGGGTTCTTGGCGGAAGAGGCGACAATGAGGCATTTCAGGTTCGGACTGGCGTTAAGCAAGGGTGTGTCATCGCCCCAACACTCTTCTCGATTTTCATCTCCGCCATCTTCCACCTGATCAAGGATAGACTACCCGATGGCGTAGAGATCGTCTACCGCATGGATGGAGGGCTGTTCAATCTACGAAGGCTAAAGGCACGGACAAAGACTGCATCCACCTCACTGATTGAGCTCCAGTATGCGGATGACAACTGCGTCTGCGCGACCTCAGAGAGTCAACTTCAAGCAGTTCTGGACGCGCTCACCTTTGCCTACGAGAGCCTCGGTCTCTCGGTGAACGTAAAGAAAACAGAAGTCCTATTTCAACCTGCCCCAGGCCAGCAGCCCTCATCCTCCCCCATGAACATCAGCGGGTCCACCCTTAAAAATGTCGAGACCTTCACCTATCTTGGCAGTGTCCTCTCAACAAAAGCTGACATCGAGGCTGAAACTCTTCATCGCCTTAAAGCTGCAAGCTGCGCTTTCGGGAAACTTCGCGAGAGAGTGTTTGAAGAGCGTAGTCTAAGGAAGGACACCAAACTCAGGGTCTACCAGGCAGTCGTGCTTCCATCCCTCCTTTATGGATCGGAAACATGGACAACTTACAGGAGACACCTCAACATCCTGGAAAGATACCATCAGCGCTGTCTGAGGCGCATCCTGGGTGTGACCTGGCAAGATAGGCGTACCAATTCCAGCATCCTCGATGAAGCACAATGTAGCAGCATTGAAGCCATGATAATTGCAAATCAACTGCGATGGACTGGCCACGTTGTGAGACTGAAGGATTCCCGCCTTCCAAAGCAGATCTTCTTCGGTGAGCTAGGCTCCGGCAC
>JBAMYA010000019.1:16063542-16080163 GCA_037176975.1 Arrhamphus sclerolepis
TAGATGCTATTCATTGCCGCTTTACCTTGTTCAAGATTGACAGTATATTCTTGATTTATTTGCATGCATTAAAGTAAGTTCCCTTGAGTTGCCAAAGATTCTACCTCTGATTCTCCTCAGCCTCTTGCTTTCTTTAAGGAGTTTAAATGTGCATTAAATAATTAGCTGTTCATCATCAAAGTAATACACAAATAATGTTTCTGTTTGTTTGTTTGTTTTAAATACATATGTTGCATACAATATAGTTGCTTTAAACATATGCAACAAAAAACCTACATTAACACAACAGATATTGCAACCTTGTACATCTTAAAGTGACTACATTGCATTATCGTCAACCTTCAATGTTCATCAGTCCATCCATGAAATCTTATGTCCCTATTTATAGCCCAAATGCTCATTTTAATAATTTTACCAGAGCAAGGGACCAAAGAGTTGTGCAGTTTGAAACTTCTGTTTTGCTGACAGAAGCTGATATTCTTCAAGCAGAATATTAGAGGTCAGATGTACTACTTCTCCAGAGACATTCCTTTAGTGAAAGCCGCATAAAAACCTGGCTCAAGTGTTTAACCTTTAATGGTGGGTTGAACTACACTTAATCTTTTTTTTGGCATATTTGTACATACCCATCTTTGTCTTTGTTCTACTAAGTTTGCAACAAGTGTACTGACTAATTTAGTGGGACGTAGTTGAGCTCCTGACACAACTGGCCTCAGGATGGCTTTCATCACCATGCTATCTTTTGATGACAAAGTTCATGTTCAACATACGCAGTTTGTCCTGATTGTGTCACAGTCCCATGTTTACATAGTTCAGATGAAGTCAAAATATGTTCGACTACTGTTACTTACTGATGTAAACTGTACCGGATAACTCCTTTTGAAAAGCAGATCATGTGTCTATTTCTAAAATCAGCTGCTGGTAAATTCTGTCAGACTGTTAAGCACAAGTTGTATGCCTCAACTTAAAATGCGCTACAGGTGTTCTCAAAGTTTAACGTGGGCAATAAATGTATAATTGTGAGGTGCCATTCTCATTTCTGTAAATGCCTTTGTGTAATATAACATCTGCGTCAGTAGTACAGTGATGATGGTATAAAATATTAAGTGTGTTTGTGTTTTCTAAAGGGCATATATGTGACCAGAATATCACCAAAAGGGCCAGCTGATGAGGCGGGTTTGAAGGTTGGAGACAAAATAATGCAGGTGTGTACATCCACAAGATGGTGCTGTGTGCACCTTCGGGTGTCAGTCAAGAGCTTTACTTGTCCAGCTCTGATGTTTGCTACATAATCTTACCTGAAGTTTGAGACAGCTGTTCTTCTTCCTCTCAGGTGAATGGTTGGGACATGACCATGGTGACTCATGACCAGGCTCGTAAAAAACTAACAAAGAAGAGGGAAGATGTGGTGCGACTGCTGGTCACCAGGAAGTCATTGCAACAAGCTGTCAAACACTCGATGAGCAATTATCCCGGACCACAGTGTAGTGGCTCTACCATCACAAACAGCACATTAGCCAAGGATTAAAGACCTTCATGTACACTACTGACACACTCCAGTTTAAATGACGAATGCACTGTGGCCTTTTTTTTTTAAGTACATCAATGTCAAAACCAAGCTGATACACAAAACAAAATCACAGACTGCATCATGTTGCCCAGGCTAAGATGATACGTCAAGATGTCTGTCTGAGGCTGTGTGTCAACACTCAAAATTCCAAGTGGTCCACTTTGTTTTGTTGCTTTTTGTTTGTTTGTTTGGTTGTTTTTTTACATGTCTTAATTCTAAAGACATGGAAAGCATTCAGTATGAACACAGAATTTACTAATGCTTGTGATCTTTAAATAAGAGCTGACTGAAACAACTTGTACATCTTTTTCTCTTTTTTTCCACTACAGCTTAACAGTATTGATGTCTTCTTTGTACTAACCAGATATTTGTCAAATCAGCTCCAACCATTGTAGCAAAGAGGAAAGAATTTTAGTGTTTTGTTGTTGATTTTTAATCTATTTTGCCTTCATCAGACCAAAGTGAAGCTTGATGGACTGGATGCGTCATGAAAAGTTTATGATTATTGTGTCCTTTATCAGCAGCTTTCCTCTAATTCAGAGAAAACACATTCTTCTTTCTCCATTATTGGAACAGATACCAAAGGCAGCTCCAAGATGCTGTCAAGCAACTTGTACAGTTTCTTTTCCCGTTATAATAATGGTACATCAATAATAGTAGTCTTATATTTGTATTCACAGTTTTTTTTATGTTTCACACCTTTGGTTAATTACACTTTTGCATTTCTGAAAACAGCACAGCGGAAAGGCAAACCTTTCTTCCGTGTTAGACTGAATATATCTCATTTTGAACAATACTTTAGATACTGCATTTTGGGTGATTTTCTTTATTTTAACTTCTGAATATCACTTTAATTGGGATCAGACGGAGATGGATGATATTTTGTTATTTTCTGGGATGAATGTCATAGCAGAATCAGCTGCATTCAGATTGGTTCAAACTGTGAAATGTTGTAGGATTTATATTGTGACTGACCAAAGCCTAAGTAAAGTCAGTAGACTTGAACTCAGCAAGTATCAGAGCTGTATGGTAACTGAACAGCAGCTTTGAATGGACAGGTAATACCACAGAAATGGATAAATTGCTTTTGTTTTCAATTTATTTTGTCTTGCATGGATTAACACGTCGGTGATTTATATATGCATTAAATATCTTGAATTTACTGTTTTTTTTTAATTCAAATAGGCTACTACATATTTTTGACTTTAAAGCAACAGGAATCACACAGATCATTAATTGTAATGGCTTATTTGTATTAGCGGTTTCAAAAGGCTATATTTTGAATTTAGACCTATTTGTTTGATGTAATATCAAAAACCTTATGCAATAAACAGTTTTGTGGAATGTAACTTCTCATTCTGCCTAAAAGTATTTTTTTGGGGGGTGTTTATGTTCTGGTGAGTATAAAATCAGTTGTTGGAGTGTCACAAGAAAGCATAGAAAAACAGTTTGTCTAATTTTATTAATTTATTTAAATTTTGTAATGACATCTTACATATCCAGAGTTGTCATGGGACCATTTAAAAGCTCCTAACTCCTGTTAAAGGAGAATTTTTATATCATGGAAGAGTTAGTAAAGATATTCTGGACTTCTATGAGTTTGAAGTAGATTTAACAATTCCTGGAGAGATGGAGGTGGGATTGCTGATACTGCCCATCCCTGGTCTCCTCATGAAGTGTGTATAAAACAGGTAAGATGCTGAGCAGTTGTGAATTCAGACCAGAAGTCAAAGCTTTTCTTTCTATCTGAATTGGCCTGAAAATGCATTCAAACGTGTCAAACAGCTGCTATTTAAGGGAAATTGTAGCTCAAAGTGAAATTCGGTTGCTACTGTACAACACACAAGGCATTCCAACAAAGATCAGTGTCTTATATTTGTTTCTTTAAAATTGTCAACATTTGGGCTACTTAAAAAATAAAATTAAAGTAAATTGGAGATCTCTTTAAGATCCTGTGCTTTCATTGGCTTCTAGCACAGCAATCCAGATTTTGTACATGTAACCTTCTGGCCTGCCTGATTTCTTTCTTGCATACAGTTGATAATATGAACTCTATGAAAATGTCCTCCTTCATCTGTTACTGAAAAAGCAATATGCAGTCCTGGTCCAAAGCTAGAAAGCATCTCCACCCTGCTTCTGCAAAGCCTATTTGTTTTTCTCTTTTAAATAGCTTTAAAAACAGATTTGCAGATTGTGAAATTCTCTTAGATGACATTTTCTTTTAAAAGATCTTTTTCCTCTTTCATCAATGAAATGTCTGAACGTACAATCACATGCCTTAAGTGTGTAATCACACTATCATCTAAAGGGTTTGTCAAATCTTTTAATACTCAATTTTTGCAGACTGGCAGACAGTTCCTTATCGTTCTGATCAAGGTAGTTCTTGACCTCTTGATGACAACTGGTGCCATCTAGAGGGATTTTTCTGTTTTCTAAGGGACTGAGCAGATCAGATCTGAAACTGCTGTGTAATGTTTTAAATCTTAAAATAACCCCTGTCATATCGGGGGAGGAGGTCGATTTAGGGCAGTGCTGAGCCAAAATCCCTCCTTTGATCAATAAATAATGAGCAAGCCGTGTGTGTGCGTGTGTGTAGGTAAATTCATGTGTGTTTCAGGAACACAGGGAAGTATGCTCCATTCCACTTACCTGCGCATTATAATGCTGTTGTACCATGTTGTGAGACAATAATGTGTTTGCACAAACATCTCAGCCGGTGTTCAGACTCCCAGCCTGAGTTTGCTCTCCCCAATACCGCAACATGAACACATTGGATGTTGCTAGGTAACTAATGGACAGCTATAAGTGGGAGCAATGAACATTTAACTTTATTATAAGACCCACTGTGTGTAACAATTTAATCAACACTTAGAAATTATAGTTACTCATAATAATTTTGTCTCCATAGCTCTCAGACCTCCTTAATTTGCTTGATGACAAGCCATTCATTTGTATTTAGTAGGTATTCATATTGGCCCTAACACCAATTAAACCAGTGAAAAAACTAATTCCTTAATTCACAGTAGATGAAATGTTTAACATGTAATGCACAAAAGCGGAAGGCAAGAAACATGTAATTTATGGTACTGAAAGACAAAACAGACATAAATGTTCCATCTTCCTGCAGGCAGTGAATAATTACACTATCTAAGCGTGGTTCATACATGTTCCATGCCTCCCACGTTATGGCAGGATAATTGTGTTTCCATGGTGATACAATCTGCTCCTATCACTTTAGTCCTACACCGGATCGAGTCCAGGGATAAGCCCACCACCTCAGATCCATCGCATGGTCAGAAGATGTGATAGTAAATGTATGTATGGCGTGGTTAACAGTGAGTTTTTGTGTTGTTGAGAAAGAGTGGATCAGTTTAATACTGAGATTAATGATCATTTGGGTCAGTAAGTTCTTATTCTGCTGTGCTTTCTGTTGGCTCCAGGCCTGTGCAGGCATTGTTCAAATCATCTTAGCTTTTTGTGGAAAGCTTAAGATCTCATAACTTCCAAAGATACACAACATATAAAATGGTCTGACCACAAGATCCATTTAAAGGCTGTTCCAAAGCTCTTGATCATATATGATTTTATTCTTTGGTGGTTGTCTTAGAACAACAGCTGAGCTCAACAGACTGTGGCAAATCTTATCTCAAGATGCTTTAATCAAATATTATTGAACTTTCAACATTATTGCCTGATGTTAGCAGTCAAATAAGTTTCGCTCCATTGCTTTTTGGACTAAATGGATAAGGGGCCTGTTGCAGAAAGGTCTGATAATTTTATCTGTATGTTCAACAGTCTGAAGTGGTTGTGTGTTGGAAAAAAAAAAACAATACAAGCAGATTTTTTTTTACCCCCCTCTCAGTTTCTGTTGTATATGTCAAAATAACATTTGTGAACGTGAGTGAAGTGCGTGGGTGTGAGAGTGGAAGGCTGGGCAGCTGGATACCAGTGAGGTTACAGATGCAGGAGCTCCCCAGAGTTCAGCAATGATGAGCACATGCATGTTGTCATGGCAATAACCACAGAGTGATTGTGTCATCCTCCAAGACTCAAACTCACTGAAAATTAATAGCACATTGTTGGGAATTGAGGCCGCTATAAGTAAGTGGTTATTCAGTTTTTACATGTATCACACGAGCTGAAATTCATCAACAGTAGCAGTGTGTGATTTCCAGGGGAGCAGGTGGGTTATCTTGCTGATCACTTTCTCTCCTGAAGGAGTCTTAACCTCTCCACCTCCCACGCAGACCTCCCGGGAGCAAATCCTTGCCTGAAACGAAGCACAAACCTCTACATCGCTTCTCAAAACGGGAGTTTCCAATGAGGATGATGAGGATGAGGGAGGGCTCTGCGCGTGGACGACGCTCGTTCCTTATCGGCAACGTGGGGGAGAAGAGAACATCCACATGACGGCGTGAGGATCGCCTGGGACGAAGACAAGTGTGTAAGACTTTATCTATCATTGTTGACATAATATGCGTGTCTGAACTCACTTTAAAGCTGAGCTTTGAGTGAAAGTTGTGGAGAAGATTGAGTGAAGTTTTTGATTTTGGAGGACAACAAGTGGAAACGGAGGGACCTGTTCACTCATGACAGCAGGGTATCACACCTCTATCTATGTGTAGTTCACCTGTTTGGACTTTTTCTTGTCTTTATTGAAATAGTGCTGAATCTTTCACAATCAGAACTACTATAACATTCATTTCTCCTGTTGCTACGCTGATCCTTCATTAAGCAGATTACCTCTTTTGCATGTGTTAAATTTAAAATGTATACATAGGTATATATAGCCTATATGTATGTATGTATACACACACACACACACACACACACACACACACACATACATATATGTACATATGTATGTCTTCAAGCCATGTTATGTCATTGCTGTTATTTAACCAACAGGTGTAAAAGTGTTGACTGAAGATAATGATAATGGGTGATGATTCTACTCTGTTGAATTGAACAGAAAATCTGTGTCACTTTCACACGAGGGAATTATAAGCATTTCTACTTGTAGTCATTTCTGAGCTTGGATGACATTTAAAATAACAAGACGTTATTTTTTCTCCCAACTTTTGTCACTCCCTCTGATCAGTGCACTGATGGCGACTCAGAAAAAGAAATAGTGTAATTATAAAGCTATTGGGCTTCAGATTGTTTTTAATACGCAGCCATGTGTAATGTAACTTGTGCCATTACTTTCCAGTGGCAGCCACAGTTATTTACTTCAAACCAGCTGATGGAAAAATGCATTTATATGTTTCCCGTTTTGGGGCAGCGCATAAATTTGCTTAAAATTTGTTTAACGGTTTTTCTGGACACATGGCCATTGTCATGACTTCATGCTGGGACACTTATGAACTGAGCCATCAGCTCGTCAATCATTCACTTTATGAATACAATCGGGTCTGATGCCTCCTCCCATTCACAGCCATTTATGCTAGTACAGAATGTACCGAGCCAATTGTAGTGGGGTGGGGGGGCTGCAAAACTGACAACAGTCATTCACCATCATTACTACACAATTCCCTGCCATTTAGATGTTTTTTGAAGATTTGTCACCTATGTCAGGTGCTCAAGTTCTCTGATTAATAGATCTCTATCCAGTGGTGTCCAAAAGCAATTTCTTTTGGACAAGCCCACAAGCATAGCCTAGGTTGGCCTGGCTAGGCCTCCCAGGTTAAGATGACTGCTGTAAAAAAGATTTAATGTTAAAATGTGTGTGGTGCTTCAGTTGAGTATCAGTAGCATCAACAAATGGCATCCAAAGTAGTGTGTCACTGGATTAGGAATGTCAGTGAATTACTGTTTTTGATTTTGTGGTAAATACCAACAAACAAACAAAAAAACAGTTTGTTGATCTAAGGTGTTATTAGCAGTTCTGCAGCTACGTAGGTGATTTTGAACAGTTGCTTTTGGACCCTCCTGCATGTATCATCGCATAAAGCCGACCGCTATCCTGTTGCAACTGTTTAGGTACATTTTGTTCTGGTGGCCATGAATGACAGGGGGTACTGGACTGGTTTGACAAGAGAGGTATCGCT
Organism: Arrhamphus sclerolepis; assembly: GCA_037176975.1. Taxonomy (NCBI): domain Eukaryota; kingdom Metazoa; phylum Chordata; class Actinopteri; order Beloniformes; family Hemiramphidae; genus Arrhamphus; species Arrhamphus sclerolepis. The sequence continues at coordinate 16,071,163 of JBAMYA010000019.1, forward strand.
GGTCAGGCTATTTGCTCATGGACTGTTAAAGGCTTTACCACATGAAGCTGTGTCATAATTAATATTTATCAATATGTTCAGAATGTAATAGAGTTAACCCTAACAATATTGATCAAGTGGTTCCATTGTATTTTTGAACACATAGGTGAAAACTGTCACTTTTTTTTACAACATAGGCGTATTTTAGAAGGAAGTGTATGCATTTAACATTCTTGGAATCTTAAAACTACCTTAAACATTTCTGAGTGTGTGACTTTTTCGTGTGGTCTTTTGATTTTGAAAGAAAGATATCGACTTGCGGTGATTTTGGAGCCCGTAAAGGGTCGTCTCATAAGCAGGTTTGAGGCACCACTGTGTAACAGCTGTGGACCAACACAGTTATAACTATTCAGGAGTGTTGGCATGTGTGTGTGTGAGAGTGCATTTGTGTGTGCAGTGTGAGAAGGTCAGATCATAGGAGAGGCCGTTTCATGTCTCTCTGTTTATGAGAGCAGTGTAGAGTCGTCCTGTCATTGTGCCACTCAGCTCCACGCCACATCTGAACCGTCCAGTGTACGCTGCTGAAGCTCTGAGTGGTTCCTGACTTTGACTGTTCTGTTAACAAAGACTGTCAAACATGAGTGGTGAGTAATCTGTGAGCAGCTTAAATGATGCTTGTGTGTAGGAGAAGAATGATTTGCAATGGCATATCTTTTTTCTTTAAATCATTGAGATAGTCTTGCTCTTATGAAACAGTGTACTACACATCCCTGAAGAAAACAATCAAATTACAGTCCATCAGCTTTTTGTGTTAACTTTATTGTGATGTTAAAAACAAGGCATATGTAACAATTTGAGATAAGTTGACCATGACCCAGTATGTTTTAACATGATAGTCTGAAGTGGTTTCCTGTGGAGGTGTGAAATATCTTCTCTGTTCAACCAGCTGTATATTTAACCAGAATGTCCAACGTTCTTTTCTAGTGTTTAGTATCTTGTCAGATTTTTTCTTTCTTTTGCTCCAAATCGTAACTATTAAAGTTCACATCGTTGGCTGTGGATGTAAAATTCAATCTTTTATAATATATAAAATGTCTTTTAGTGATTTTTAGGTTCGTGATGTTTTACATAACAAATATAGTGGAGTGTTCTCTTGTTGTTAACATTAAATGTTTATCAGCACTTAACTAGAGCTTTTAGTCGAGGGGACTGTTATAATCCATTTCAGTCAATTGACTGATTGAATTGACTGATTCATTCCATTTAGGGATGTGAAATTGTTACTCAGTACATGTTGAATTCATGGTTGGCATTAGTTCACAGTGGCACAATTTGGTCAAAATACCGCAAAAGTACAGGAGCTCCTTTTTTCAGTCATGCCTCCACAGTTCTGTTCATCAGTTTATTAATTTATTTTGTCCACTTTAATGATGGAGGAATTATGGATAGTGTTCCCTACTTTGACATTAGCACATAATTCATTCTTGTTCCTTTCAGCTATAATGCTCTGTATCAACTGGCTGTGGTCTGGATTTGATGCTGTTTTTCTTCATCCTCAGTTCGACTTCAGGTCACACTGGGATCACGTGGAACTCATTCAGCAATCTGGTTAAGGATGCATATTTTCCTGATGTTAAAAAAAAAGATGAAATTATAGGATAAAATTATTTTTTTGACTTCTGCATTGAACTTGTCCTCGTACATGGTTAAAATCGCCTCTAAAACCCTACGACTTGTTTACCCACAGCCTCTACAAGTTAGTGGAATGTTGTTACATAGAGTCGCAGCCTGAACGTGGACTTTTCCTCTAAAAATGACCAGATGTCCATACCGTTGTAGGGTTTGACTTCCTGCCTGTGTGTAAAATGACACATCTTTGCCATGGTTGAGTGTCAAAATAGATTCAAAGAGTATCTCTAGGAGAACAGAGTGGATGGTTGTGTCTGGGATGTTTCTAAACCACTCACAGCACTGGTGTGACCGATGCCATTGACTGGAATGGCTTTGGTTCAGTGCGGCTGGCCATACCTGGTGGGACACAGGGTTATATGTTAAACCCACTTGTCTTGGTTTCTGTCAAGGACCGCAGATGAAAATTATAACAAGATTTACATTGTGCATAGTTTTTGTTACACAATAAGTATTGAAAAGATCAGTCAATTGGTTTTTGGGGTGAACAGATTCCTGCCAGCTGTGTCGGACAGAGTCATAAAATCAAGAGTTTTTAAACTGGAAGACTCGACAATATAGGAGGAAACACAGCTTTTACCGTATCTTCACTCAATAAGATTAAAATAACCATAGCCTAAATTCCGGGAAAAATATTAGCAAAATTTAAATGAAAAATGGGAACAATTTCTTTTGGTTCCCGTCAACTGCAGTTGGCTGCCGGTCAACTGGTGAGCTTTGAGAAGCCAAATTCACTTCACTGAAGTGAAATTATGTAATCAAAGGGGAAATGATTTTGATCTCAGTTTCCCAATTTTTTTTAAAATTATTACTAAATAACAAGAAGCAAAGCTTATATTTTCTGAGCAGTGTACAACTTTAAACCACACGCGATATCCGCTGATGCTTTCACAGTTTGATTCCATCTCTGATGCTTCATTTTCCCCCGGTGCTTTCCTCGCTAAGCTGCATGACCTAACATGCACAATGCATGATGCAGGCCATTTCTGTGTGCAGGTAAAACTGCAGAGTCTGATCGCCAGATTCCACTTCTTAATTTAATCTTCCTTCCCGGTCAGAAATCGTAAAAGAGGATCTTTAGCTCTTTTTTATATCTGGTATTGTAAAACATTATGACTCAATTACATTATTTATCAATTGCATTACTCAATTGCATGGAAAAATTCCCCGCTGTGGGACAAATAAAGGTTTCTGATTCAGATTCTGATTATTTGCTCAGATGTTCTGTTTAATACAAACACACACCCACACACTAATTACCAGTAAATGGTAAACTAGTGTGAACTGCTTTATTAGAACTGACCCAGTTTGAGTAAATAATGAGCCCGGGTTATTCACCTCCGTTGGTGTGTCTGTGTGTGGGATGTACAGATAGTGTAGATGTGAATCTTGTAAGAAAAAAAAAAAGGGGGGGGGGGATCAATGGACAACAATTGTGTAAACAATGCAGTAAAGTGTGTTTGTCTCCAGGGAAGAATGAAACTATGAGGGCATGTGAGTTCACATACCCTTACAGTGAAGAAGAGGTCAACTGCAAGCATTTCACTTCCAGTCTGTAGAGGGTGGAAACATTGTAGTCTAGATAGATAAGGAGAAGTGAGAGCAACAGCCACGTGCTACTCACACACTCAAGGAAGAGAAACACGGTAAGACTACCACAGCTTTATAATGTAGTATTTTGCATCGTTCTTACTGCTCTTTTACATTCAGAGCTACAATAAACGCAGTTGAGCTTTACAAACTCAGCTCACGTTTGATTCCTTGCTTTAATACCAAGCAGGAAGTATATTCAACTTTGTATTTAAGAAAGTTGTAGCTCTCCCTGGATTCAAGATGATTCAGTGTTACAGAAAGCTGACTTACTTTTCTTAAAGTTGTGTTCCAAGGGTGGTTTATATTCAGCTTTGATATGCACAGGCTTTAGATGGTTTCAAAGGAAAAAAGAAAGGAAATTCAGGTAGTTTTAAGTTTTGCCAGACGTCAAGTTGATTTTTATTAAAATGGGGCAGTATTTGTGCATTTATGTGAATAATATCATAATCACAAACCCTGGGTTTGTTAGAAAGATTGTTTGGTTAACTTGATTAACCCTCTTCCACATCATCTTCACACTCAGCTATGTTCAGCTCAGTGAAACCCATCCATCCATCCGCTATCTATACCCGCTATGTCCTGTTCAGGGTCACGGGGGTCTGCTGGAGCCTATCCCAGCTCACTTCGGGCGAAAGGCGCTCAGTGAAACCAAAAAACAAAAAAAGGACTACTCTGTGATAACTTTTGTTTTTTCTTAAACTTATTTTTCTAGTTTCCCATGAGGCCTCCCTTCTCGACCAGGTGCTGGAGCTTATTATGAACGAGAAGCCACCCAACAGTGCAAGTCTTTTTCTAAACGAGGACGCGGACAAACCACCCTTGCCGGACAGAGGAGGCCTAAGGAGGCGCCTTCGCAGGGCCATGGAGGGGAGAGCCGGCAGCATGAAGGAGAGGATCAGCTCCATCAGCAGGGACAGCCTCAAAGGCTTCCTCAAGAGAAACCTGTTTGTGTTGTTCACTGTTGCAGCCGTGGCTGTGGGTGAGTTGAGAGGGACAGCCAAAGAAAGTTTTTTTGTTTTTTTTTAATCATCACTTAGCTGCATTTGACTTTTTGTGTGTGTGTGTTTATGCATATTTATCCAGGTGTAATCCTGGGCTTTGCTCTACGTCCCCACAACTTGTCCCTGAAGGAGATCAAGTACTTTTCTTTTCCTGGAGAGCTCCTGATGAGGATGCTGCAGATGCTGGTGCTGCCTCTCATTGTCTCCAGTCTGGTCACAGGTCAGCTTCATAACCAGTACTGACAGTGACTTAGACTGCAGTTCAAATCCTAAAAACTATCATCAGTTTTGTACTCTGTAACAAGATTCTTTGCTTTTGTCCCCAAACTGATAAAGGATGATGAGAATTTTATATAGATGATTAATTGTTGCCCCATTCAATATTTTACCAGCCAGATCTTTCTGAAATATAAATATAAATATACTTATACTTTTATGAAATATGCATTTGCAGCAATTTTAACAGCTATTTTCTCTGTCTCAGGTATTTCCTCTTTGGACAGCAAAGCGTCAGGTAAGATGGGTGCGCGGGCGGTGATCTACTACATGGTGACCACCCTGATCGCTGTGTTTATTGGCATTGTGATCGTCATGATCATCCGGCCGGGGAAAGGCAGCAGGGACAGTCCTGTGGCCAAAAGTGGAAATATTGAGCCAGTTCAGGCCGCTGATGCTTTTCTAGATCTTATCAGGTAAGACCCAAGAAAGTAAACATATTTGAGTAGACTTAGTTAAACTTTTAAACAAGTTACTCTTGTATGGAAAATCATCCAGCAGATTTTTTACTTTTGGATAATATTTCATAGTTGTTGATTAACACAATATAAAATGATTAATTTATAACCAATTGTGACATGTTCTCTTCGTACCAGGAACATGTTTCCTCCTAATTTGGTAGAAGCATGCTTCAAGCAGGTGAGGTTTCTGTTCCTCTTGTTTCATATCGTAAAATATTTTGAGCATATCACATTAGTCACATTTTATCTCCAGAGGCATAAAATCTTGAACACGGAGAAGCTTTCAGGAGTTTATTGCTACAATACTAATTTCAGTTTTGTTTTGTTTTGATGTCTTTTGCAGTATAAAACTATGTATAAGAGGATTGTTCACACAAGGAACATGACAGTGTATTTGAACCTTACCGACTCTCTCAACGTGTCAGACTCGAACCTGAACATGAACATCAGCAGGGTGGTGCACACCATACAGGTGAACAGAAGGCGACTTTTGTTTTCTGCCTAAAAGCTCAATTCCACTTTGCAGTGAAAAAAATATTTCTGCTCCTGTTTTCCACCACAGCAGACAGTGGAGGAGACTGTCCCTGTGTCTGGCTCCTCTGGTGGAGTGAATGCTCTCGGTCTGGTGGTCTTCTCCATGTCCTTCGGTTTGGTCATTGGCAATATGAAGCAGCAGGGTCAGGCTCTCAGAGACTTCTTTGACTGTTTGAATGAAGCGATCATGAGGCTGGTGGCCGTCATCATCTGGTCAGTAGAGACACTATCAAAGCTGTTCATGTTAAATGTGTTTTGCACATCACTGCTCTTGGTTAAGGGTTTAAATATCTAGCTTTTAAAACGCATGGTGCCATTTTATGTTTTCTGAACTCCGATAATATGTTTAACATTTTTGCATTTGTGCAGTCCATCTTTTTCTGCATTTGTGCATCTGAATCATCTTCCCTCCCAGGTATGCTCCAGTGGGCATCCTGTTTCTGATCGCAGGGAAAATAGTGGAGATGAAGGATCTAGCAGAAGTGGGTGGTCAGTTGGGGATGTACACCGTATCGGTCACTGTGGGCCTCCTCATCCATGGTCTCTTTGTCCTGCCGCTGCTCTACTTTCTGGTGACCAGAAAGAACCCTTACAGCTTCATTGGTGGCCTGCTGCAGGCTCTCATCACTGCTTTAGGAACTTCTTCTAGGTGAGCTGTGAAAGCTTAGGACTGGGACAGATGGCCATATTCAACGAGTCTGCCTCTGCTGGAGGTTTCTTTCTTTTAAAAGGGAACTTTTTTTTATCCCCACTCTTAGGTTTTGTCTATAGCTAATGTTAAAAAAAATGGATTCCTCTGCATAAAGTTTTTATTAGGATTGTACTTCTAATCATTGTGGCTGATTGAAACAAATGTCTATTTGCTTTTTTTTTACATTTAAATGTACATGTTTTGTATATGCAGCATACATTCAGATTTTATGAATCTTTAAATATTTGTTTGTGTTTGTGTGTCTCTGACCACTCCAGCTCTGCTACCCTGCCCATCACATTTCGTTGTCTTGAAGAAAACAACCACGTGGATAAAAGAGTGACACGTTTTGTCCTTCCTGTGGGCGCCACCATCAACATGGATGGCACTGCCCTCTACGAGGCTGTGGCAGCCATCTTTATTGCTCAAGTCAATGACATGGACCTAAACTTTGGGCAGATTCTCACCATCAGGTAGCTGAGACGTTGCTAACACCTGAGACTAACACAGTACATACTGAACGGGAAAATGGAGTCACTGAATTGATTTCATGTTGGATTTTTTGTTCATGCAGTCCAATGATTATCAGGGTAACGTCATTTCCTGCCACCCCACCTCATCTTTCCTGTTCACGCCATGCATTTTACTAAAAAAAAACAAAAAACATTTGGAAAACGTCTAGTAAGGTCATCTTAAATACTGCTATAATTTTGTTAGTTTTGCCCACAATACTTAACATCATATTTTTTTGTGATTCTCTGATACCCAATTAATCATCTTAAATCCAGCATCAAATTTGAAAAAATAAAATGCTAAGTATGTCCACACCAATAAGGGATGTCCATTTTTCGTAAATTCCTATTTATGGTTTTCACTTTCTTGCGACACCAAGTTATTAATAGTCCATACTCAGAAAAGGACTTCTGCTACATTCACAACTCAAAAACTATGCAAAACTATGCAATTTTAAGGTCATGTGCATGCTTCTCGTAAGAAAGATTTTTTTTATATATTTAGTAGAAGTCAGTATGTAAATGAGGAACACATTAGGGGTCTTATGTTTTTATTTATTACTATGTTATGTTATTAGTATTTTCTATTTACTATATGTCATGCCAGCATATTAGATTAGAAGTGTGTTCTCGATATTATAATCATGGACAGAATGTCTAATACAATTTCTAGAGCAGAAGGAGAGTAATAATTTCTTGTGTGGCTTCATCACTCTACTACTCCCACCAGGAGTGCACATGTGCTGTTTGTTTGTTTCCTTTTATTAAATGTCTTCACTCTTCTCTCAATCCCTCCCTCTGCCCACTCAGTATCACAGCAACTGCTGCCAGCATCGGAGCAGCAGGCATCCCTCAGGCTGGCCTGGTTACCATGGTGATCGTATTGACATCGGTGGGACTGCCCACAGAGGACATAACACTGATAATTGCCGTGGATTGGTTCTTGTGAGTTCCCACTAAATGTCATCTTGATGGGGATTGGTCTGGGATTGTGCCAGCCTAAATGTCATTGTAAAGCTTCAGAGAGCCCAGAGGTCACACGGCTTCAAAGGTTATTGATGCATAATGCAGAGTATCACATGAAAAAGCCTGCAAGAGTATTTATAGCAAGCATATGCCTATACATCTTCTTTATGTCTCAGTGTTTCTTTTCTATTTATTATCCTGAATTATCTGATCCCTTCTTTCTTCATCACAGGGACCGTTTGCGCACCACCACCAATGTGCTTGGCGACTCGCTCGGGGCTGGCATCATAGAGTACCTTTCCCGTAGAGAACTGCAGAATGAAGACGATGAGGTCTGCAACTGCACAGCTGAGGAGAATGAGAAGCCCTACCAGCTTATCAGCCAGGAGAATGACTCATTCAACCACCTCAACAGTGAGACCCCAATGTGAATACCAGGGCATGACCTGCAAGGCCTTCAGATGCCAAAAGCATTTTAAACAGAGAGTTGGTAATAGATGATGGTCCCTAAGGAAAAAAAAATTTCATGGTCAACTGGGCCAGCGTTTTATTTTCCCCTCAAATACAGAGTGTTCTCTGGAAAACAACACAAAGCCTGTCCTGAGGCAGTGGGATGACAGGAAATTGAGTACACATGTTGTTTAAAAAAAAACAGTTACACATCCAGTTTTTTTGCCTAGAGTCTCATTTTTTATTTTATTTTTTTTAATTTAACATTTGACTGAAGTCAGATGTCAGATAACTTGATGAGGCTTTACCTCATCAAGTTAACGGTGATCAGTGACAGCTTATGATCCATACAGTCAGCACCTTCTAAAACTTAAAAGTGCTGAGAAGCAGTACTATCCCAAGTACGCATAACCAATTAAACAGAAATGACAAACCAGCTGATGTTTCAGTCTTCACTATAAACATCTGCAGATTTAGGCTCATTCTTTTGCAGGACTAGAATTAACTATTAACAGTGTTTCCTCAAGAAATGACTACTTTTTTTCACTCTGATCATGGCTACCTCTAATAGGACAGTTTCCACAATGCAACATAAATCGTGATCATCAGAATGTACAGACATCAGTATTTCTTAGATAATATAGTTCTAAGACCATGAATGTACTTGACTATTAAACACTGGAAAATGGTGAAAAGAAAAATAAATTTAAGAGTGATCTTATGTTATTGACTTGATAGAGTGTTTTTCTAATGGATATTTGTGTGCTCTCTCTTACTTATTTGGGGCTTTTGTGTTTAAACTATCTATCTGTCTATCTGTCTATTTCTCTCTCTCTCTCTACATATGTA
>JBAMYA010000019.1:16080263-16108792 GCA_037176975.1 Arrhamphus sclerolepis
ATCTTGTTTTGCCTCTTTGCTCATCTTTGCTGCTCAGAATTCAGCCATTTCTGGCTGCATGTTAACAAATGAAATCAGACTAACATAAAAACACGTATCATTGCCTCATACCATCTAAAAAAAGAAATGTAAATGCTTTTTCCAGATTTTGAGTTGTATATTGCATGTAATCATGAACATATGGTATGAACAATGAGCCAAGAATTTATAGCTAAATCCATCTTGTACTCATTCTCATTTCTCATCACTTCTACACTCCATTGGTAATTTGAACTTATGCTGTTTTCAACATAAATACTGAGAAGTACTGTAAGGTAGCCTAGATAATCATGTCTAACAGATTCCAAATGCATGACCATGTCGTACACGACCCTGTTTAACTGTGATTCATAACTCTGCCTACTGGTATTTCCTGTCTTTCAGCAAGATCACAAATGAAACCAGGTACTGATGTTAGCTGTAAAGCTTACGAGCATTCAGAGAAAAAAGGGTCAAGACAGTTCAGAGGTGCCATTTCCTCAGGAGACCTGCTCTTCAGAAACAGGAAAGAGACTCCCTTAGCCTCTGAAGGCATAACTCATTCTGAATTAGTGTCTGAAACAGAAATGTTTTCCAAATCATCAGAAAGTTGTGCTTAATTTATTTGCACATCAGTAGTTTTAGATTCTTGCCAGTACTATTGCCAAAACTTTCATCTCTCAGTCTCGTCATGAAATTTCACTTAGCAAAGTCAAAGCCCAAATAAAAACAATATTAATTTCAGTATTTTACAGTAGGCTACCTGTAGGCCTACAGAGTAGGCAGGAATTAAAAACACTTGACAATATGGTAAACTATTTCTTTAAATTGAAACATTGAAAAACATCCAGAATACAAGTCTCTAAGAACAGATCATGTGGTTACAAGTAAAAACTCATGTGGATAGTGTCCCAGCGCTTTAAATCAAACACACTGATCCCCATAGCAATGGCTGCGTTTTGGAAGTAGACGAGCAAGCGTATTCACATCCCGCTGAGGGACATTTCCCTGTCGTTAGCCCATAGGCAGCTTTTTTTTTTTTTATTTATTAGCTGTACTGTGTTGTAAATAACACAAAACACAACTGCTTACTCTCCTACTATTTCAATTGGGACATTTTGTAATGCACATAAAGACATTAAACGTGTGGTACACCGTTTATATGCTCCATCCAGCATGAACTAAAGCGCAACACGGACAGTTCAGAAGCAATTTGTTATGAGTTAAAAGGAATTTTTAAATGAACAAAGTGGTTTTCAAGACAGCATATTGCGAGTGGATCTATTTTCTGACCCAGAGTGTGGCCCTGACTGGTTCTGAATGAGGGCTTAACCGCTCTCCCATCTTCATGGAGCTGAATCTTTTAGTGGTACGTAATACCGGACCGGTTTACCCCTCTCCCCTGCATTTACATCTGAAGTCAACAGACCTGAAATCTGAGTTAAGTCAGCATTACGAGACATTATAGATACAGCCATTGGAAACCCATTGGCATGTGAATGTTCAAACTCAGAGGAAACAGTTTGCACAATGAAGTAGTTTCCCTTTGATTTTATTTTTACTGATTGACTTCACAACTTACATGTCACGTGGGAAACAAGTACAGAACCGTAAAGTGAAAGTAAATGTTCTGACTCTTACTCAACACCTCTTTTCTTCACTCTGATGAGGAATGTTGCAACAAGTCGTTTTCAAGTCAACATGCCGACATGTGACAGTAGGAAAAGAACAGATTTCGCTAACAGTTATGAACTCTGTCTTTCTGCTTCACGTGTTATTAAACGTAAGTGATGCAGAATGGGTCCCAGTCTGAAAAGCTCACAGAGGTCTGGCATCACATTCAAAATAGGTGTGTATTTATTCAGTTATTTATTCTTCTTCTTGCACCCTCTTCTCTTGCACCAACTAACTTCATGTCCTCTTTAACTACATCTATAAATCTCCTCCGCAGTCTTCCTCCAGGCCTACTGCCTGGAAGTTCCAACCTCATCCTTCTTCTATTAATATATTCACTCATCCTCCTCTGTACATGTCCAAACCATCTCAATCTGGCCTCTCTGACTTTCTCTCCAAAACCTCAAACATGTACCATCCATCTGATGTACTCATTCCTGATTCAGTCTGTCCTCATCACTCCCAAAGAGAACCTCAGCATTTTAACCTCTGCTACATCCAACTCCGCCTCCTGTCTTCCTACAGTGCCACAGTCTCTAAACCATACAAATTTGCTGGTTTCACCACCGTCTTCAACACATTTTCCTTCATTCATCACACCCTGACAATATTTTCCACCCATTCCAACCTGCTTGTACACCCTTCTTCACTTCTTTTCCACACTGTCTGTTGCTCTGGACTGTTGATCCAGTACTTAAAGTCCTCCACCTTCTTCACCTCTGCTCCCTGTAGCCTCATCGTTCCACTTGGGTTCATCAAATTCACACACGTATTCTCTCTTGTTGAAGCTAATCCTCATTCCTCTCCTTTCCAGAACACACCTCCACCTCTCTAGATGTTCCTCCACCTGCTCCCTGCTCTCACAGATCAGTGTCATCTGCAAACATCATAGTCCATGGACATGTCTGTCTAACCTTGTCTGTCAGCCTGTATCTGTAGTACTATTTTTTTTTGGCATGAAACCATATTGCTGTACACACTGACTTCTGCACTTAGTCCAGCTTCTACTGTTCTTCCCCATAACTTCATTGTATGGCACATCAAATGTATTCCTTAGTTTCCACAACTCAGCACGTCTCCCTTGTTCTTGAAAATCAGCACCAGCATGCTTCTTCATTCCTCAGCCATCCTTTCACTCTCTACGATCCTGTTGAATGTCCTAGTCAGAAACTCTACTGCCTCTCCTAGACACTTCCATACCTCCACAGGTATATCATCAGGACCAACTGCCTTTCCACTCTTCATCCTCTTCTATGCCCTTCTCACTTCAGCTTTTTGCTACCTCCTGGTCCACAACAGTTATCACTGCCTCCACCATGTTTCACACATGACATGTGCTTTGGATCATGAACTTCCTTCTCCATACTTTTCTCCTCTTGTCATTTTTGGCATGGCTATATTGGTTTCATCTGTCGAGAGAATTCAATTTCAGAAAATGGAAGGGGGTAGTTTTTTTTCTTTAATTAAAAGTCTAATCTGGCTTCCCTGTCATTGTAAACCTTCTGTATTTACATTCTGCCAATGAAACATCAACTTTCTCCAGAGCAATCTTGACTTCTGTTGATGATGTGAAGGTGGTTTTCTTCACCAAATAAATAATCAACCAGTCATTCACTTTAGTTGTCTTCCATCGTCTTTCAGGCCTTTACATGTTGTTGAGCTCATGAGTGATTTCTTTCTTTTTTCTGAATGTACCAAACTGTTTTTTTTAAAGTTTAATAATGGCATTTTTCATCTCCTTGAGCTTCATACTAACAGCTGTGTAAAGTTAATTTCCTTGGAAATGAAAATCAACTCCAGACCTTATTTATATCTAATTCATTTGACTTGAAGTATTGAAAGAATCAGACACATTTAACCAATTAAGTTGTTTTCAGCCAACTTTTCAAATGCTTTATTTTGAGTCCAAATGGATGTGATTCCTATATGTTAAGTGCCATGTTTTTGTGAAACATTTTAAATCAAAGCTGAAAGTCTACACTTTGATCACATCTAGGCTCATTTATTTCAAATCCACTGTGGTTAACAGTAAAAGGCGTGCTTACAGTAAAAATGTTTCGGTACCTCAGCATCCAGCTGTTATCCTGGCTTTGACAAAGTAATAACAAACAAAAACTACAGCAATACAACAGCTTCATCTACTGGTCTAGCAGGAACCTGCAGTCTCAAAAGTCCGATTTACTGATCCAGTCCAGTGTGGATCAATATTCCAGGCCCCCCCGTGTTCCAGCCATCTCTTCCAGCACCACACCTCCATGTGGGCGTGGCCGACCGGCTTACAACTTTGATAACAGCCACTAAGGAAGAACCAGACCAGCAAGTTAGTCAATACACCAAGTAAGTGCAAGTCATCCTGATCACAGCATTTTAATAACTGCGGGTCCGTCTGTCCGGCGGTTACATCTGCGGTCAGTCATTCAGAGACTTCCAGAGGTGAAAAGCTCTTCCCTTCAGCTGTCACACTTCAAGGAAACACCAGTTTAGCAGCTTGTTAGCTTAGCTGCCGAAGACCGCATGGATTCTCAAAACACCACCGCAAACGCTCAGGCGAAGGTGTTGCTGAACCACGCCAAGACCCTCAGGCTGCACACCGGGAATTTGGTTAACCGAAGTCGGCTGAAAAAGAAGTGTCCTGGCTCTCCCAGCGAGGAGGTGAGAAACTGTTAAAAATGAAACGCGGCTGCGGTTGTATTGCAGCCTGTTAGCTGCTAGCCTACAGAGACAGAAATCGAGGGGTCACAAAAATCGACGCAACACCTGTTAAATATTTAAGCACGTATGTACAAGTGGCTGTGAGAACAAGACCAGGGTAAAAAGTACCAGATAAAACTGGAATGTGTTAATAAAAACAACAAAAACAAAAACCTTAGTTTCACTTTATGCAATCCATATGAAGCTGTTTCAGGGATAAAGGGGTGTTATTACACAGTTTAATTGTAAAGCAGGTGATGTAACGGACTTTATGGTTCAGTCTGAGATAAAGAGTTTACACACCGTAATAAGTGATGGACGCTTATAGCAGCTGTCATCATGATACAGAAATTTAATTTAAAATGAATTAAAACTGACATTCCCAACATGTGACCAATTTATTATTGCCCATGTTAGTTAGTTATTTTTTCCCCTTTAATTCAGTTATTACTGAACAGGTATTCACTTATTAGAGTTTAATAATCAAGCATATTTACAGTTAAAACCTATGAGGGCAAAAAATAAAACTAAAATAATAGTCCTATGATTGTAAATTGTTTGTAGCCTGCTAACTACAGGTAGTTATCATTTATTACTTGTTACTATTATAATAATAATAATAATACAATATTATTGTAATTGTTATTATTCAATTTCTGATACTAGAATCTAAAAATATCAACGCTAACAAGCCAGGACTCTATCTAATAAAATACCCACATGTCAGTCATTGATGAAATGTTGACCTATTCATTTATTGTGGAATGCTATGCATAAATGAACATAATAATAATACTAAACCTCCATTTAGCTTATTCTGCCTAGCCAGCAGTCTAATACCTTAATATAATCAACTGAAAGGATGAACTGCTCAATTCTACAAAGCTACAATGAACAACTGTTTGTGAATGACTGACCTTTGCTGGTGATCCATTTACAAAGCAGTTGACAATAAGTTTTCCCTTGACTGATTTATCCAGTTATTTGACAGATATTTTCGGCCTTGTCTTGTAGTGTGTTGGCTACTTACTGAAAAAGCTCAGTTTGATACTGTTGCTACATTTGCACACCTTTTGCTGTGTTGGAGCAGGGTCTGCAGCCCCTCTGAAGTGTGGCTCCACATGTGTTCCCCCAAAGTTGGACTTGCAGTTTTTAATGGCTGTAATCAAATGAAATGGTTGAAATGGTCTGCCTTTGATACAGTATTATTTGTCTGAAAGCAATGAAAATACAAAGTTATCATCTTTTAACTTGATCAGTACTTAATCAATACAGCATATAAACTATATGCCACAAAGAAATGGTGTATATTACAGTAACATTCCTGCCATGCGGGAGTCATCTGTAAATATGTGGGTCATGTTAAAAGTTTTCTGTATGGTGTAACTTTGCCAGTTAGGTTTCACAGTACCGTACAGTACAGACTGGAGCTGCAGCACGCTCATGCCCAAAAAATCCAAAGTAGTCCCGCAGCTGTCCAGCACTGCTTTGTGTGTATCCATTTGTAAATGGACTTTCAAATACATCAAAATACTGACTCATTTCTCCCTCCTAGTTGAGCCTCCTCTGACAGTTTCATTTTTTATAAAGTTGAACTGAGTCTTTTTTTTTCTTTTTTTTCTTTTTATTAATAAAACATGGTCACTCATGCTAGAGATTGATGTGTACTGTTCATCTCCAGCAAAGTTTCAAAGATTATGTATGATAGATTCAGATGTTATTCAGAATTTAACTTAATATGTCTATTACTTTATTTATTTATTTATTTTCCCCTCTTTAGCTTCGAGACTGCATCCAAGCCACACTGAGTGACTGGTTGTCTGCAACAAAACCAACATCCACGGTGGGTTGATGACTTTCATGATTATTTTAATGCTTTTAAGCTTAGTTGTTTTTCTGACAGAAGTGATCTGCATTTCCACTGACCATGTGATGTGGTTCAACAGTGGCATGTTGAACTATCTGTACAATAATGAATTGCCATTGTGCTGTCGGTCTGCTGGATTCCAGTGCTTGTGAAAGTAAAAACGACTGCAGAGATGGACTTCAAAAGGCAACCTGTGGGCTTTTCTGAAAAGAACCTGTCACGATGAATGTTCATGCAGGGCTGCTTGCCAAAGGCGACATTCCAAATATCCATCTGTCTGTTAGTTTGGGCATGGGGGCAGGAGGGCACAAATACTTATTGTTGAATTGAATTTTTCCATTTACACTGATTCCATGTATGACATATTCCCTAATTTTTTTTAAACAAATGTTCTGAAACATAAGTAAATGGTAGTAAATGGCAGGTCGTGAACCTCCAGTCATGCAGAAGTCTGCTGCTCGTGCCTGTTTTTGCTGGGCTCAGCTAATCTGCTTCAGCTTTTATCTCCCCACCCACCAGACTTGTTTGGAAGTGGGGGAGATTTGAATAGCTGAGGTGAGGAGTATTGCATACTTACAAAAGCTCATGAGACACATCCTCTTTTCTTTTGAACTCAAAAAGCTTGTAACTGCTGCTTTTATGTTTCTGCTGGACTGTGGTGATTTGCATGTTTCCTCGCAATGTCTCCAGGCGCTGGACGCAGTCTACCATGGAGCCCTGAGGTCCTTCTGTAGATTTAGCTCATGGAAACTTCACACCACTGCAATATTTGGAAAAAACAAACACAAAAACTGCATTAATTTTAACATACAGTCTCTAATGGGAGTGCTTTCTTGTCATGTAGGACTTCCCAGATACACTGGACTGCTCCATTCCTGAGATGACCGATGCCATCACTCCTGAGGAGAGGGAGGAAGTGAAGGTTTCAGGTCCGTTTCAGCGTTTTAGTGAAACTGGTTGCTTTTAGATCTAGATATCTCAGAGCAGAATAAATGTCCTGCATAATCTCACTTGGCGATATGATCAAGATAGCTTAGTAGTTGCATTTGTTAGTCACAATAATTGTGAGAATCTTAGATTGATTCATTTGTAATGCATTGATCAGAACATTTTAGTTTAATGGTTGCTGTAAGAATAAAGCTGTACAAGTCATAGTCGTTTATTTAGTAAAAGTTCATTTGTTCATGGTGATTGATGTGTTGATTTTTCTAGTTAAGCTCTTCCTGTGTGAGTCGGGTCAGTCTGCCATCAGAGACGCAGTTGAGATGGGTAAGCTTTAAATCTCCTCAAGAAAAATCAAATGTGCTTCTCAAATTCAAGCATAACCTGTACTATATCCGACCCTTTCTCTATGGTAAGGAACTGTTTATCTCTCACCCCAGCTTGTCAGGCCCTGGCAGTGTCCCAACTTGACTCTGTTATCATAGCGCCACCTGGACCTCTGGAGGCTGATGGTCAAACTCTGGCTTCCCTGCAGCCAGTATGGGAGGAGCTGGAGGCTCTCGTAAGGAGCCAGCAGATCGCAGCCATCGGCACCTCTGATCTGGACAAAGATCTGCTGGAGCAGCTCTACAACTGGGCTCAGGTTGATGATGGTCTTATGAGTTGTGATCTGTAGTGGAAACGGGAATGCTGACTTCTTGTGATGTTTCAGAAATGCAGATGTAGAAAAGGTTTTCCATTTTCTCTTATATTTTACTAGTTTACCACCGACAGATCTTGCAGCCTTTCCGTTGCTTGTGTTGTTAAAATAAAGTAAGTCACTAAGCATATTCCTTGTGTCGGACCAGGTGAAGCCCAGCAGTAACCAGGTCAACTTGGCCTCCTGCTGTGTGATGCCTCCTGACCTGACGGCCTTTGCTAAAGAGTACGACATTCAGCTGCTCACGCACAATGACCCTAAAGGTGAAAGTCGTTTTTGTCTTACCGTCGAGCAAACTTATGTGCTGTTTTGGTTGATGCTGGAGCTTCTAATGTAGGTTATATTCACACTGTCTTAATCAAGTTCTCTGCTATTATTGAACATTTAAAGTTCTTTTGTTTTTATGTATAAGTTCCACAAAGAAAATAAACTCTGCATAGAACAATGGACACTGTAGCATTCTCAGAAAAACATTTCCAAGAGTTATTTGGTTGATATGCTTCCTTTACTTTAATATTTAAATGCCTTTTGATCCACTTTGTGGATGCTGGCCCCTCCAGTCATCATCTCATCAGGCAGATATTGTCCCGGATGAGCCCCAACTTACATTATGTCCCCCAGCTCGTTGGGGAAAAGGGACGCAACATAAATCAGATGTAATTGGTAAACCAAAGTTCTTATTTCAAATAAGAAGTTCTCTATTGTCAATAAGCAATATAGCATAAACACAAAAGGGTCTCAAATGCAAAGTAAAGTAAGAAGAGAAGAAAAACCAAGATTAGCAGGTCAAAATTAAAGAGCTAAAGCATTAAAACCTCCTTAAATGACAAATGATTCCTGCTGCACAGATTGGAAACAGCAAAGTCCACATTAAAAGAAGTCCATCGTCCTTGCTCCTTTGAGGACTAAAGAAGCAATTCCCTATTTAGGGCACATCCACAGTAGTCTAATTTGATTTCGTAATGCTTCACTTTTTCTACATTTAGGACTTCCATCCACACTGGATTACATTTTAGCTTGAAAACCCTCAAATTGTGATCGCAATTTAATATGGACACACAAAACCTGAAACCTTTGGAAACAGCGGGAGACACGTGTATTCACTGAGTGATAGGGCTTTATCATTAACTAATTGAGCATTCTAATTCATCACGCCAAAGGAAGCCGTCAGCTTTAATGTCAAGCAGTTAATTCAAAGAGGATAGTGAACTGCATCCCTTTCTGGCATTAAAGTCATTATGTGAGTACCTGTTGTGCAATTAAATTGTGCATTTTGTCATGAAACTGCAGCATATGTGGCCAAGAGGGATGTTAAATTAGTAAAGAGACAACTTTCATGTACAGCCACATTATCAGCGAATGATCATGTTCACTTTGGAGATCCTCATGAAGATTTTTTTTATCTTTTTTTTCCCCCCCAGAGTTGATATCGGCAGCAACATTCCAGGAAGCAGTGCAGGAGGGAGCGAAAGACCTGAGCATCACTGAGTGGAGGCTGGAGTGGGTCCTGCGCTACTCTGTTATTGTCAAGAGCAGGGGCATTATAAAGTCTAAGGGCTACCTCGTTAGTGCGAGGAGGGCAAATCCTTAACACCAAAATGGAGAAAAAGACACATGGATGAAGCCATTTTCCTCCATTTTCATCAAAAACAAAACAAAGCTAGCTGTCAGTCACCAAGAGTCTTTAAGACATTGTTTTATCTTCCTAATAAGGTTGCATCTTTTCTCTGTAATTTATTTGATTTAACAGGTGCAGATAGTCATTACAATTTTCTGTGAGATCATTGACATTGACTTCTTTATCGCCTTTGGAAAGTAAAGACTCGTAAAGTGACGTAAACAGATGGTAGTTCTCACCATGACCAGCACAGTTCCATCAACTCACTAGAGGCTGGTTCAGTAATGGAAAATGTTGGCTGCTTAACATTGGTCCAAGGTGGAGGTTGTTTATCCGTGTGCCGATGTAAAGTGCCTCTCCTCTGATGCGTTCTCTGTTCTTATACTTGCTTTGTCTTCACTGTGTCTGTATGTGCAGCTTTAAACGCATCAGTCTGAATGAAAACATGAGTAAGGTAGAAATTCAAAGTTTAAGAAGAAAGTAATCCAGTTCCATTTTGAAAGAGATTGTAAAGCTTGATGGGGCATAGGTAGATTTTATTCAATCAATCAGAACTTTTGCAGCTTTATAATTATTTACATTCCTTTAAATGAGGAGAGAAAAAAATCACAGCAAAATGTATAGTAGTGTTGATTAGGTTTCAGCAGTTAAACAAAAAAGAAAAAGGCAACTCCATGATATATTACTTGATTTGCGCATGTTTTTGATCTAACCATGCTGCTTTTGAAGATGTGTTGATGTTTACCCTGATGCTCATGAAATTAATTTGAGGGAGAGTAAAGCTCTATTCTGAGAACAGTAACTGGCAGGCTGATGTCTTTCAGTTGTTTTCATCATAACTGGAAACTCCATAGCAACTGTATGTTGGCCGGTTGTTTTGATGAAGTCTTTTATTTTATTTTATTTTTAATAGGTTCTGCAAATTCTAAAATTCTCAGTACTGTAAATGTATGTAATATGTTATATTTGTATATGATGAATTGGCTTTTTTTTTTTTTAAATAATGAAAACCTGTTCTTTGACTTTGATTCTGGCATCTCGATTTTGGTATAATAAGTAAAGTAAAAAAGAGACAATATCTGATATGCAAACATTAAAGTGAGAATGGTAAGAACTAGTCATTTTCCTTGATAAACTCATTTCATTTGAAGCAACTAAAGGATATATTTACTGTCATATTAGATGACCTGCATTTTTGACCCATATACACCGTGTGCCATTTTGATCAACTGTGCTGCATTTAACAGCCATAACTAATAGCGGATTTTATATTTGATTCATATACTTTTTAAAGAATAGCAAAGTTATTTTTTCAGATGTACGTGACATATGACAACTGTATCATTCAAAACTGGCAATGGTATGTAAGTAAATTATCCCAGGACACATAACACCAACACTGATATCCTTAAGCCTATTGAAAATATGTTTATATACAACTCCACAATTCTAGCTGCTCAATTGTCCTCGGCCTTTGTTGCTGATTTTTTATTTTTTTTGTTCATTCTATGATATACCAAATATTTTCCTTTGAAGGTCTGGACTGCAGGCAGGCCAGTTCAGTTCTTCTCCTGCAAAGCCATGATGAGCATATAGTATTAGCTTAGTCAAGCATAAATATGCAACACCTTCCCTGAAAGAAACTTCATCTGGATGGGAGCATATGATGCTCTAAAACTCTTCAGCATTGATGGAGCCTTTACAGATATATAAGCTGCTCACACCATCGGCACTAATGCAACATCATACCATCAGAGATGCAGACTGAGTCTGTTGATAAGCAGGATGCTCCCTCCACCTGGAGATGTACTGGCTAGGGGGTGAAACATCAGTGAAAGGTGGCACCAGCTGAGGACCTTGCATCTGACCCAAAGTGCACTGGAGGAGGTGCGACAGGCTGAGGGCCAAGCAGGACATACTGTACCACCTTGAACCTGTATACAGTATTGATGTACAGTAGAGAATCATCCCTATAACCTCAAATATCCTTATAACAGTGCCACCTGAGGGCCTGAAGATCACATGTATCCAGTTTTTGTCCTTTGACCTTGTCCCTTGCACACAGTCGTCATCATTCTCTCAACCTTTTGATGATATTATGGTCTGTAGATGGTGGGATCTTAAAAGTCTGTTTATTTTTACATTGAGAAGTATTTTTATGAAGTTGTTCTGAAATGTTCCTTTTATGTTACTAACCTATTAAACCTTAATAGTTGTCAAATGCTCTTCCATCTGTTTTTGATTTGTACTGCAATGACTTTTCCAGCCTTTGGTTGCCTATTCAGTCCTTGGTGAAATGTGTTGCTGCCATCAAAGTCAAAATGAGCTAATATTTTCCATGAAATGGCAAAAATATGTTCTTTATATTCTATTTGGAAGGAAATATGGGTTTATGAGAGTTGCAGATCATCCTGTTCTGGTTTTAATTTACATTTTATACTGCTTCCCAACTTTTCTTTTCCTTTTTTTTTTTTTTTTGGAATTGGGGTTGAATACAGATATTCCATTTGCGGGATTACATTTACTTTATAAATGTATGGGATATGAGGGGAAAAAACATGTAAAATTTGAAGTTCAGCAACAATTTCAGTGATGGGTATTACCCAAACATCATACTGGTCAATATCTCACAGTCAAAAACTGTCCCGTGATCCCTTGTATTTAAAAAAATGTACCCATAAGTGTATGTAAAGACTGTTTTGAGGTACAGCCAGCTCTGCGATCTACTGCTCGTGCCTCATTTCGATTAATCGGGTCTGGCCTTCACGCCGGAAGTGAAGGGAAGAGTTCGTGTTCAAGATGGTGGCCACCAGGAGAGGAGTGCGTGTGAGCTCTCCGGCTAAAAACGTCCCGGAGCAGCGGTCTGATGTCCAGGTGAGAGTGACCAGGAAAGGCTTTAACAACCAGAAATGTCCACAGCTT
Organism: Arrhamphus sclerolepis; assembly: GCA_037176975.1. Classification (NCBI taxonomy): domain Eukaryota; kingdom Metazoa; phylum Chordata; class Actinopteri; order Beloniformes; family Hemiramphidae; genus Arrhamphus; species Arrhamphus sclerolepis. Next base: position 16,092,696 of record JBAMYA010000019.1, read on the forward strand.
TAGTGCTGACGTAAATCAGGTTGTCACGTATCAGTTTCCTCACGTGCGGGCCTGAAGGAGCGTCACGTGGAGGGACTCGAATTTGTAAATATTTCGATATTGTGCCAAAAAAGTAGCTGGAAAACAAAACGTGTTTATAAACAAGGCTTTGCTTAGTAGAGCGTTTGAATACACTCAGTTCACAAACGGGAGTTTATATTGTTTGATTAAAAAAAATCTTTTCATGCAGCGACTCAGTCATACATCTAATACTGAGAGTTGATGTCTTCTCTAACTTTAGTCATTTTTACAAACTATACTATATAATTCTATATCAGGTTGGGGTGTTAAATGTACCATTCTTAATCAAAGCCCCAGCACAGCTGACGTAAAAGATGCTATGAATCAACGGTGTGCCTCTTCAGGTCCAATGGCTTATGCAGAAACTACTAGGGAGCTTAGTGAAATAAAAAAATATATACATAGTGTCTGGATTTGATTAGTCTTTTTTGTTAAAGAGGCAGCTGCACAAATATTCTTTACCAATAACCATCTTTCTTTCTTGACGCAGGCCACTCCTTCCACTGGTCGAAGAACCAGGAATGCTGCGAAACAAGTAGAGACCATCTCCCAGCACTCTGCTGTGGAGACCTGTGGTCAGCTCGACAGCAGAGAAGGCAGATCTCCAGGCTCCAGTATTAAAAGATGCACCAGAGCCTCCAGACTTCACAGCCCAGAGCAGCCCTCCACACCAGTGAGCTCCACGCACGACGTGGACACGTCAGACATGGAGTCCTGCTGCTCTGCTGTGTCTGACATTGAACTGCCAGTGACACGTGCCAGGGGAAGACGACGACAACCCCGGGCAGGGACTGGGGAAGATGAGGAGATATCTGAGGTGGAGTCGTGCTCCTCCGCTGTATCTGCACCAAAACCTGTCCACAGTAGCCGACGAAGCACAAGAAAGAAGATGGTTCCTGAAAGCTGTGGCACAACTCATGCTGAAGCAGGAAGTGCTGACCCAACACAGAAGACCGAGTCCTGTAGCTCTATGGCCGAGTCTCAGAGAGTCACTAGAAGCCAGAGGAAGACTAGATCAGCTGCCAAACAACAAACTGAGGACTCAGAGCTTTCAGATGTCGACAGCTGCACCTCTGGTGTCTCAGGACGGGCGTCCAGAAGGAAAATATGTCCTATCCCAATGCACATAGATGAGCTGTCGGAAGGATCTCAGTCTCCTGCCCGGACAACTCGACGAACCAGGGTGACAAGAGGGACAGCAGCAGCCAGCTTAGATGTCAGTGAGCCCCCTTCTTGTGACTCTGAAGGCTTTGAGTCTGGACCCACTTACAGTTTGAGCACTCGTACAAGGAGCAGGACCCGGTCCACAGGTCCAAAAACCACGGATTCAGAATCTGAAGTGACAGATGTGCATTCCCCGGTAGGCAGCATGTGTTCCACGCGAAGCAGGGGGACTCCATGCAGCAGCCGTGCAGGGTCTAGGACTAGCAGCCGGAGTGCTCCGGCCACTAGGCTCTCAGCAAAGGACTCTACTGTTATGGAGTCAGCTGAAGAGGGTTCACTGAATGACTCTAGGTTAGAAACCACAGTGATTGAATCAGATGCAGACTGCACACTGTTGGAGGACGATAAGATGCAAACATCAGTGGATCAAGAAGAAGTGACAACTGATACAAAAAAAGTAGATGAGATTACAGACATATCTGACTGTTATTCCCACGTTGCTCCCACAGTATCAGTGTGTGCTAAAGTTTTAAGTGAGCCTGCAGTTATTGTGAGTGACCAGCAGGAGGAGCCATCTGCTGAAAATAATGAGAGGGATATCTCGGAAAACGAAATGATGGAGGAAACAATCCTATCATCGTTAGAGCCTTGCCAGTCAGTTAAAGTAACAATATGTGAGAGGGCCTCTGAAGGGACAGAGGGGGCAGACGAAGGGCAGGAAGCTGTGGACACCCAGCTGTCTCGGGTAGATAAATCTGTGGATGAAGATGTGGAAACCCAGCCCAGTGTGGAGGACAAGATGGAAGTCATCACATTGAAAACAGATGCTCAGCAGGTGGTTGACACCAGTAAGGCCCGTGCAGAGCCCATCCAGGTAACACAGAGCCAGAAGCACAAGGTCACAGTAGATTTTCCCTCTGAAGAGCAGCCTAAAGATGTATTTGTCCAGAATACAAAAGTAATCAGCCTGCTGGACAGCAGCGATGATGATGAATTCGATGATGAAGGTGAGCAAGAGGTTTCTGAAGAGGAAGACTTGGGCCATAGTGAGGAGGAGAGAGGAGAAACTTCCAAAAGGTCAGAGGCAGCAGCCTCATCAGTTGATGGTCTGTTTATGATTGACACACGACCTGGACAAGAGGCCGACATACATTACTACAGAGAGGCCCGAGAGGAGGAAAAGGAGGCCCCGAAAAAAGGAGCTGAACAAGAGGAGGACGATGAGGAGTTTGTGGATGAGGAGGGAGAGGAGGGTGATGATGAAGATGAAGATGCAAAAGTCCTCTTTTCAAGTAGAAGTGATCAATTGTAAGTACTGTAGATGGTAAACGGCAGTTTCTACTGTGTAGCCATTAATAAAAATGTGAACATGCTGCATCGGCTGGTCTAAAGAAGCTGTTTTATACATATTTATATATATTTTTTTGTTGTTCAGTGTGCTAAGCATTTGTCTCATAGATATAAAACTTCTGCAAGGTTACAAAGCTCCATCTCCATGATCTCCTGATCTAGTTGAGAGAGCCTTTTTGTGTCTCAGGATTTTGTTCTGTAATTATTTAGGTAAAAAGTTGCATCATGTATGCTTAGACATTACCTGGCTTTCACCTGAAGAGAGCTGGGATGGGCTCCAGCAGACGCCCGTGTCTCTGCACGGGAATTAACGGGTATAGATAATGAATGGATGGATGGATGCTTAGACATTAGTTAGATTCACCCTTAAACTGAATGTCACTATTTTGACCAATGAGACACTAGGTAGCATAATTATGATTATTTGTAACCCTATTTTTCCTTTTTTTTTTGTCTGTATTACTCTTACCCTGGCTGTCAGTGGCACTTGCTTTTAGATCCAGTTTCATGTTTCAATCAGGGCTAAATAAACCAGTTTCAACTGTGGTTTATCACTCTTATGAGGCTCCATCGACTGGTTATTGCAACATTGCAGTGTTTCTAGGCCTCTATGTTCTCTGATGTGGAACACATTGAGATGGACTTCTGTGACACAGCTGTTGTACACACCCATGAACTGCATTAAGATCTGCTCACTTTTGCTTTTGATCTTTTCATTTATTACAAACACTTTTCAGACACATCGTTAAAAGTGAACAGAGATGAGAAATGAGACGTCGCTGCTGCTTCTAAGGAATTTTCTCTGTGCCTATTAATTTCAGGAAAGAGTTGTCCAGTCGTATTGACCCTGGTATCAGAGTGAAGGAGCTTGGGGGTTTATACATCAGTTTTGATGGCAGCAAATCAAAACCTGTCTCAGGTTCACTGCAAAAACTAAAGGAAAAGAAGATCCAAGATGAGGTAAATATATGATTGACTTTTGTTCTCTTTGAAGGTGATTTGAAGCGCAGAATGATTAATGAACATCTTAGTTATTCAGGTGGTGTTTAGACTTTTTTCTGCAATTCTTTCTGACTTTGACCTTTTTATGTGAGCTGTGGCGTGCTCGTCGAGTTGAAGTGCTTGTTCAGTGATGCACTTTTTGTTAATGTGCACAGGTGATGAAGAAGAGTGTGATTGGACCAGACTTTGAAAAGAAGGATGCAGTACCTCCTTACAGTGAATCTAAACAAGCCTTAAAGCTGAAACGCAGAGTAAGTTGTAGACACTCATTTTCAAGTTATAGATTCACTGTCTGCTATAGTTGCAGCCATGATACAGTACATGCTGCCCAAAACGTAGTCTACAGTGTTTACACATGTTGCCCTAAAAGTCTTTGCTCTAAATGTGTAAATGTAGGTATTTTGTTTTTCTTCTTATCTTTTTTTCTCTCTTTTTTTATTTTAAATCTTCAGGCAGAGAGGGAGAAATCAACAGGAGATGCTTGGTTTAATATGAAGGCCCCAGAGTTGACTCAGGAGCTGAAAGGAGACCTGCAAGTCCTGAAGATGAGAGGCTCCTTGGATCCCAAAAGGTTTTACAAGAAGAACGACAGAGATGGATTTCCCAAATCTTTCCAGGTCAAGTGACACCACTTATCTGCTCCTAAACTTTCTTTCTTTTTGAGGATTATGGGTAACTTGTGCTGCATTATGCTTTAAGATGATCAACCTCCTGCTGCTATACGTGACTTTTATGTCTGTGTGTGTGGTGCAGGTTGGTACAGTTGTAGACAGCCCAGTCGACTTCTATCATTCCCGAATTCCAAAGAAGGAGAGGAAGAGAACTATGGTGGAGGAGCTGCTGGCTGATGCTGACTTCAGACAGTAAGTTGAAGTCGACAGTCATACAGATGAGGTTTTATCGTCCACTGAACTCAGGAAGCCTCAGCTACCACTGAGCATGTTTTTTTTACTTGACATGTAAATATTGTTATAATCAGAAAAAACTGACTTTATATAGCAAAAGCATTTGGTTAAGTTCAGATCTTTAAATTGCAAGATACAGATCAAAGAGCCACTTTGGGCCACAGCCACGGATTTTATTGGCATGTCACTTTGAAACAGATCATCTTTCTGATCAAAATTCTTTGAACAACTTGATCAGCGCTGTTTGTAGATGAATTGTGCCGAGCTTGACGAAAATCAGATGAATGACCTCAGACTAGATTGTTTCACCTTGTTATTTTTGAATGGTGGGAAAAGAAACCTTACAGAAATAATGGTGTTCAGCGCTTTCCCTGCTTAGACCTCTAACAAAGAAAAAAAAAAAAAAAAAGAACTTATAAACTTTTCCAAGGAAAATGTCTTTGACTTTGAAAAGGGTAGAGCTGGAACATATGCACGTTAAAAAAAAGAAAGTGGCCTGAGTAAATTAAGCTAATTACTTGTGAAAATTGTATAACAGCTTGATATTGTATTTAAAGGCACTTCTTCTTTGCATTAATGTCACACCAAATAGTTTGTGTGTATATTAAACATTCTTCCTCGGATCTAGTTAGTCATTTGGTGTGGAAAGTAGGTGTTAAATTTCTTTTCATTTTTTTTTAAACACTTAAATGTCCATGATTTATATCACATCAACTGTAGTTTATTGTCTTATCATTCTTAGTTGACACTTCAAATGTCTTCTCTTTCCAGACAAAACAAAAAGAGGTTCCAGCACATTATGACAGAGAAAGCAGCACAAAGAGCTGGCATGAAGAACAAGAAGAAGAAGAAGCAATTCCATAAGAAGTCAAACTGAAGACTTGATAAAATTGAAGCTGAAATTTCCAAATGTCAATTTAAAAAATAAATGGCATCGTATATTAAAATATTCTTGACTGAATGATTCTCTTGCAGCTCGTCATAATCTGACAAAACCTGTTTTTAGTATCATTGACTGAAACAAAGTCGGATAGTTTAGAATGTAGACTGAACTTTTAACGTTTAAGGAGAAAAAGATGTTAAATGAATATTAAAGACAGAACATATGCCTGGTCATATTTTGCTGTGTAATCTGTAATAACACTGCTGTAACCCACTGACACATTAACACTGAACCATTTAGCCAACATGTACCCAAAGTAATCAAAGAAAAGATGGCCACTGATGTTACTCTTCTTCTATCTTGTAAAACAATATTTAATATCATTTGAAATTAATGAGCCTGTGAATGTAAAAGTGATGAGAGCTCATAACAGACCCACATTTTATTAGCTATGATGAAGCTTGGATGGCAGCTTGAAATAGTCGCAGACCAAACAGCTGACCTCTGTCAGTAGCAAACAGCCGATATTAAATACAAAACTGAATGTTTTTATTTCTGCTTATCTCTTTTTGTCACCGTCTCTTTCATCCAAGATTACTTTTGTTCCTCCTGTTTTGTTATAAATCTCTTCAGTCTCCCCGCAGCACTCGTTCTTGGCCACTATCTCACCTCTCTTTTGTTTTACAAGAGTTGAGCCCTTGACAGCTGGTAATGTACATCCGACACATCGTCTTCCCACACGCAGAACTGAGCTTATTTATACCGCAGCTAAATTCACGTGCAGAGCCTTGGAGGAGTCTGGTTTCACCTGGCCGGTAAGTGGTGCTGATAAGCATTTGAATTGAAGCCTCTGCAAATATTCTGCCTCTTCAAAGAGCAATAACCAGAAACACATGCAGCATGTGTCAAGGAGTTTTGAAAACTAAAATAACAGGAAGGGTAGATCGTTTACAACGCTTGGTAAAATAATTGTGTGATGACCTTTTATTTTTAAAGGTCGGAGTTCGCTCTGTGGTCCCAGGTGGTTTTGTGGGTCTGCAGAATCTTCTGGACTCGACTATGGATCTGCTCCCAGGATGATGGACTCCTCTGAAATCTAAAGAGAACACAGCACTACTTTTAAAACCAGATCAGGAAATTATGAAAGAGACAGGAGTTAAACTCTACTTGGCAAAAGGTCACAGGACAGCACGAGGATTACAGACTTTACCACCTTTAAGAACAGATATAAGCATACTGCAGGGAGTAATCCTAATCCTAATTCTCTACATCATTTTGTGTTTCAATACTTGTCCATTATGTGTTGACATTTTAAAGTTGTCCACTAGTCTGTGCTGTAACCAAACAGAAGATGTGAAAAACAATGTGAAACTGACACACACATCAGGTGTAAAAACATTAGTGGACAAGATTTGAAAAAGGCAGCGCCTCTTTCTATCTAAATAGTCTGACTTTTGCTTCTTAGCTTTTATATTTTTGCTCAGAAAAAGTACGCCCTCATTGAAAAGCAACATTTGTGTACTTGGCGAGTAATTGTGCTTCATCAGTTGTTGCTGTATAAAATAAATAAGTGAAGCTACAGCAAGTCAGGACATAACTGATTACAGCGACAAAAAAGGATCCCAGCATTACCTCTTATCCACATCTTTTTGTTGATAGTGGAGGAGAGATGACTGATAGATTGACTTGTGTCTTGGCCTGACTGGCAGTGTAGGAACAGAAGCTTCTCATCTGTAATCAGATAAATTCACTACCTGCTTCAAAATGTCATCAAGGACAAATCGTCCAGAGACATGAATAGACTGAGTCTCCAAGGCTTAAGAGGCAACTGGCATCTGTCATTTCCTTTATAGATCAAAGTCAGAGGGAATCTACAAAGGCCAACTCTAATCTCCCACCCAGCAAATCCTGTCGTGTTTTCAATTGAGAAAAGTATCATTCATTTCCTGCAATTTACTTTTCAGTTTAAGATTGTCTATTGATTCTAATGTTTACTTATGGACTGAGCAGAGACGAAGGGGAGAGGGATGCAGAGACAAACAAACAAACAAAACGGAGCATCGGTCCCATCAGCATGTTCAGCTCACAGCTGATGTGATTCATGACAAGGTCTCTCTGAACGTATTAAAGTGTGCATCAGGTCAAATGCATCAGTCTCAAGCTGAAATACAAATCAATACCATTTTCCTCTTTGTTTTCTCTTCTCTCGGCCTCCTCTCCCAGTAATGAACAAACATGACAAGACATCAGCTTCAGTAATTTAAAAGGTGGAGGGGAATTCATCCTTCCCGTCGAGTGTGATCAAAATTAAAGATTAGATGCGTATACACACACACACCCTGTCCCAGCAGAAGTGTGTGACTAACAGCGCATTGGATTTCTATATATTTGCTGTACACAGTATATGAGAACTCATACAGTTTACTTTTTTTTGAGCAAAAATAAAAGATTCACACTGATAGATCACAAAAGATTCAGTGCAAACATCACACACACACAAAAAAGGCGTATGCTTGTTTCTGCTTTGACAGGGGAATCACAGGTGATCTCAACAGCATTTGAGGAATTTCTTTAGATATTTCAGTCAACTACAAGCGGAAAAAAAAATAACAATAATTGTATACCTTTTGCTGTGTATTGCAATAAATAGTGTACAACTAGAACACACACATAAGCGTCAATCCATATTCATAATATAGATCCAAAATGCAGAAAAAAACACTATTAAAACTTTCCTTTTTAAAAAAAATGACTTAGTATTTGCAGGAAAAGGGTTTTACCTGTCTCTGAGGCTGCTGGAGTTGCTTCTGGAGTCTGATACAGCCAGGCTGGACACAGGTGAGGCAGAAACTCTCACAGGGCTTCTGATTTGGGGCTTGATTTTAGATGGTGTTTCTATGCGCAAACGCACCCTTTCCAAAGCTGATTCCATCTGAGAGAAGAAAAAAAAAAAAGATTCAGAAAATAAATCCTTAAACGTTTTTTCCTCAATTGTTTTCTTCACATGAAAATACACGAGCATTAACAGCTTCTCTAAGTATCCTTTCTAAGTGTGTTTTGGATACTTTTACGTGCTTTAACAGACTGAGTAGAGAAACATTTCTACAGCACTCATGTCTTGCAGCATTATAGTTCCAGTAGTTCAGTGCCTCAGCTATTTTTAAAAGACTGTAGTCAGACTTACTCTGGCTGATCTTGGACGGTAACTCCCAAGAAGAGAAGAGTCTACACAAACAACAACAACAACAAAGCTCAGCACTTCTTTAGGATGTGAAACACGACATGACATCATCTATTTCAACCTTTATGTAATAGTGATATCTTCTAACAAACTCATTTAGCCAAGAATGAAAATATATATATATATATTTGTTTTTATGGCAGATTGTACCATTTTATCATTACGATAAAGATTAAGATTCAAGGCAAGAGATCAGAAAGTAGACACTTCCATGAGACTACATGAAGATTCATTTCAACAAACTTTGAGTACCTTTGTAGCATTTGTACCACAATATCACGTGTGACAGACATTGTATTTGTTTTTTTTAACCAAGGCTTACCTGTGTGACCAGCTGAAAAACTGACGGAGCGTTTATGCAGGCTCAGAGGAGAGGACGAAGGTGTTTCCATCACAGACGCATTACTGCAACGAGAAACCTGGCACAACACACAATGTAAAATAAATACCAGACATCTCACTTTGATTTATATTACTGCACAGTAAAATATATGCACCACTTTTGTTTTTTTTAATCCATAACCATTAATCAACCCTGAAACTGATAATCTTGGGGCAACAAATGACAAAACAAAAACAAGTAAATATTTTCTGCTGCAGTAAATTAAACAAAAAATAATAATAATCACAATTCCACATTTCTTGCACTTTGTTCAAAAATAAAATATAGATTTCTTTTTCTACACACAAGCACGGGTTGAAGCTCTGAACTTGTTTCATACACTATGGGGCTAAACTACTTCATTAAGTGCCTATTTGTTAATTGTGCCTTGACTCTCAATTAAAAGGGTTAATTATAGAAAGAACATCCCCCCTAAGGAAATGCAGTGGCAGAAAGCATGCTCTCGTCTTTATTAAAACACCCATCTTATCCAAGTAAATTCCATTCATGTGCTTAATCATTTCTTCTATTAACGGTGGAAGTGGATCCTAATATTCATGTGATTAGATCTGATGGAAATGAAGAAGCAGAAACACAGTGGAGAAAAGATGGAGGGGGCGCAGCGGACCAGAGGACTCTGTTGTTCTTGTCCACAGACTGTATACTTCCCCTCAAAGCTGTATAATCACAAAATCAACCCCTTTTATATGTAAATATCTCATAGCAGTGACATGACCATATGATCAAAGCATTAGTAAATAACTGTGTTCAGGCTGAAATGGACGATGTGTGCTCTGAACAGCAAGTGTATAGTATATAGTCAATTATCGTCACTGAAGGACTTGAGCACATTTTCAAACACTTTCAGGAAGTCAAAATCCATTAACGGCTCAGGTAAAAACATTAACGCTGCTCTCTTACCATGCCCTCCACTTAATCTGCCTGAACGATTAAGTGAAATTTTAGGATGCACCCACTGAGGTTTTAACGACAACAGTTCAGGATCTCATTATTCTTATAACTCGTGCACACTGAGCACATGTATTTTTGGCATTAAACAAACCATCTTGCCTTTAGTATGGAAGAATACAGCTAATGTTACTAACCAGGAAGGGTGGCTGGCTATTGGTTTCCTTTTTAAAGCGGTGAGGCCCCAGTTGGAGATGGCTGAGCCTTTGCCTAGCGTCCTCAGAGAGTTGGCACATCCGACGGTGTGTGTAAGGGGATAAGGCACGTGTCCTTGAGGAAACTGTGGGTTGCTGGTAGCCAGCACTCCCAGAAACCATGGTCAGGGAGTGTTTCCTTTCCTTTTTGTCTTTTTGAAGACTGCAACCAGATAGGGATGAAAGAGAAGAGCGCCTGGATGTTGACGGTGCAGAGTTTGCCATTCCAGCCTCAACATTAGACTTCCCACCCATAAAGGCAGCACAGTTCCCATTAGCTGTTTGGGAAAAATGCACACTGGTTGACGAAGACTTTCTTGTCGAAATTTGTTTGGATGGGGTCGAAGAAGGCCTCACTGGAGAAAGAGAACATCTCTGGGGCAGAAACAGGATACGAGACACAGGAAAATGGATAAGTTATTAAAACATTGTGCTACAATCATGTCTTAATTTTAAAGGTGACGCACAACATTAGAGTGGCTCAAATTTCTCTGCAGCCTGCCATTTTTCCTTTATAGAGGCATCACCCATTTTAGCCATTAAGACAGTTGCTCTCAGTCTTGACACAGACTTGCTCTCCCTGGAAAAAGCCATTAAACCATTAGCTAAATGATTCTGCTTAAGCGTTATAACAACAACAGCTCTCACAGTCTGCAATGCCATGGAGACAACCTCTGCAGAATTACTTCAATAACTCTAATGGCCACTAACATCATTCTCCAAAGCAATATCCCACTTCCTGCAGGTAATGCCAACGGGGGATAAATAAGTTAAGATAAAATGTTAATTGCATTTGATGGCCATCTCCAGTCTAATATGATAAAGAGGCATTGGCTGGCTGTAAAACCAAGATAATCTAAATGCTAATTAGGGAAATCACACCACATTAATACTATTTTTTAAGAGAAACTAAATGATGAATAAATCATCATCAAAGGTGCCATTTGACAATGATCTGATATAATGGAATTAAGACAAGTATGACCTCTCTTTACCAAATCCCCCACCATCTCTGACTTCCCTCTCTCTTCTTCGCTGTTGGATGGACACTGGGAGTGAATCATTTTTCCTGTCACCAGCTGCGTGGCTTGACTAATGTGATTAGCTGATATTTCCACCATTGCCTTTGTGTGATAAAGACACTGTACAACAAAGGTTGGCATGTTGATAAATATTAACAGCTTCGGACTGCTAACACTTCACAATGATGGTGCTAACATGTAGCCACTAAGCAGGTGGAATCTTAAACTGATTATCTTTTAACAATCTAGACAAAAAAAAAGAAAAAGAATCGGAGGTTGATGATCATATTAACTTTTTTAACAGAGGAATTGTGCTTCTTCTTTTTTTTTTTTTAAAAAAAATAGAGCATGTATTGTGAAATAAACATGCATCTCAGTACATTTAATTAAAACCCACTGAAGAGATGTTAACAGAATTCTCCTTTGACAACAAATGTGAACCTGTTTGTGATTTTAAAGGGAATTTCAAAGTTAGAGACTATCAGCTCCCCTAAAACTACTCTTAGAAGAACAGGTCCCGTCATTTATTTTCTAGCCTTAATCGCATCAAAGAATGAAATAATTAAGATAGCAGGCCAAGCTATTCATAAGCTTATTTCAGCTCACTTCAGGAATTGGAAATATTTTATTTTAACCTCATAAAAACTCAGCAACTTTGCAGACTGATATTTCAATCAAAAAAAGTGGTGTTCCCAACACACTGGAGATTATCAGAGCAATGCTCCATTAGATAAAATCAAATGTAAACAATATTTAAATAAGAATGATTAGATTTAATAATAGATAACATTACAAGCAAAAGGTCAAAAAGGGGATCTATCCTGATCAGTGCCATTTGAGATGTTTTTAAGTCACTATCCCTCTGAAGCTCCACTTGAATGTAACGTGGTTTGTCAGCTGGGTAGATATGCAGTCAGAAAAATCATATGCTAAGGAGCCATTAGGAGAGAGATAATGTAGAAATCCTGCTGTCTGACAGCCACAGAGATCCTCCGATCTAGACGTCCCCCTGAGGGGACCACTGCAGAACGCTTGGACAATCTGCTCCGCTGTCAGTGACATCCCATTTGTAAAAATGGCTTAGCTTGGTTTACTGCATCTGGGAAATGCTTTGTACTGCATTTGGCACTAGAAGCCAACCACCCTGAGCGATAAATCATATGTTGCTAACAGGAAGTGAAAGATTTCCATTCATCCTGTTTTTCCAACTCTTTCAGACTGCAGCTGGTGCACAAATGGCATACAGGGTTAATGACAGGTTTAAAAAAGAAAAAAGTTTAATGAATAAAAAAATTAATAATAATTAATATCAGAAAATAACTCTCCAACGGACCTCCATCACAATTTTTTCAATTTATGTTACCAAAGTACTTAAAAAAATCGTAATTTCAAATAAAGAAACGTAAAATAAGAAATTACAGATGGAAAAAAAATACTATAAAATTATTTTAAAGGTAGAGGTAGTCAATTTCAGGTACGCTTAAAAATCCACAATGATAAGTGGCATAGTTTATAGTTAAAAACTGAGTGGAACTCCAGAACATGTGAGAAAGAGGTTTTTCTATCAGCGTCACAGATCTGCTTCAACATAATTACATTCACAAGAAGAGAACACATACCCTTGAAAAACTGCCACTATGGAAAAATGGATGCAGTAGCCATGGCAACAATAGAAGGTGGGTATGTATGCTGAAATAGACAAATGTAATGGCAAGCGATACCACTCATTAGAACCCACTAGAGATCAATCTTCAAAGCTCTAGCTGTGGTCTGCATTCGCATTGTGATGGAGATTGCTAAACTCTCACTCTTGCTCAAACCCTAAAGATGCAAGTCATTTGAAATAGGAAACACACTGTATATATGTGTGCACAGACCAGTGTGATGTATTAAAAAGAGGCACTTACAGCTGAGGCAGCATAGCTGTCTCTCCCATCACTCTCCTCAATGACTGATGTTGTGGCAAACTCCACTTTGGGGGAGATTCCCTGGAGGGAAAGGGACAATAAAGAAAACACAACACCTTTAACAGGGAGATGAAGACAAAAGGACAGATAAAAGCGCTGCATGGAACTCCAATTTATAACCACAAATCTTCAATTTGCTTGAGTTGAGAAAAACAAATTGCAGAATAAAGAAAAGCTCCAGTGATGTTTAAATAATATGGCATTTGGAGAGAGACATCTACAATTGCTGTCAGCCTTAAAAACAAACACATGAAAGCATCTGTTATGGGAATGGTGTTGAAAGACATTTAAATATGCCAGTTTGTGCCTCGTAGGACAAGGGAGAGAACAGAAAAAGAACTTCTAGTCAAAGAGAGATGAATGAATGAAAGCAAAGGGAGATGGGGACAGAGAGAGATAAGAAAAAGAAAACATAGGGTGTTGAATGGCTTAAAAGACAGAAAGTTCTCAGCAGTTTATCTGAGGCAGTCGAGAGCTACATAAGGAAAGTCCTTTCTTTTACACTGACAAGAGCCATCCAGATTAGGAGAACATGAGCATCTTTATCTGTCCACAAATGACATATTTAACAAGCATGGGCGATATGTGCAAAAAAATTAGACCTCTGAACTTTCAACTATAGTGGCAGAAGACAGTATGAACTCTATCTGGTTGAATACCAGCACTACAGAATATTAAAGAAGCACAAATGACTTTTTTCATGTTAGCAAATATGAATTCCATGAAGGAATGTTTGCTTACTCTGGGAGGCATCATCTAGTTGTGGCAAGCTCAGGTGCCTACTACTATGCAACTGCATAATACTCAACAGTTCACAGGGCTACTGTGGACACCATGACAGAGGCAACTAAAACAGCCTTCCTGACACAACCGCCCCCATTTATCTGGATTTGAGACCTGCACTATGAGAGGCACTGGCCAGTATGGAGTCAAGTGTCCAGCCCTGGGATACTCTGGGACCCGACGAGCTTGGGATATTGACCCAGTGACCTTCCAGTTGGAGGGGAATTAATAAATAAGAGGAAACTGAAAAAGGAACATGTACTGTAAGGGGTTAAGAAAATGTATTTTTGAACATATGAACATGTTCCACCGACATGTTATTATTGAGTCATATTTAAAAGCAGGTGAGGGGCAAAACCACAGATGGTTAGATATTCTGATATTCTTAATCTCAAAATACACTGATAATTGTGCTACAAGTTTATACTCATTATACTTTTTCTTTTACTAGAGCAATACCATGTGCTTCTAGGGCTTAATTAATTACTATTATCAAATTAGGAAGCAAATAAAGTGCATAAATAAAAGACAGCTCACAGGAAAGGAGGAAGATATTTTCATCTGTACTTCTCTGGTGCTCAGTCTGGTACCAGGGAAAAGGAAATCTTTGGTGCATTCCTCCATCGTGGCTAGTATCTCACCCTCTAAAAACCATACATATACAGAAAAAAAAAGGAACACACACATATACACAATCTACGTTAAAAATCCAATTTTTGCAGTGTAATGACTGAATACAGTGGGGACTTAACACGCCCATATGGCATCATCAGAAAGCATACCTGGAGGGACCATCTGAATCAGCTCGAAGGATGCTGTGTCAGCTAAGTGGAAGGAAATCATAAACAGACTGTGAGCTAATTATCGCCATCTCAGCTAATAGCCTATAAGCTTTCAAAGAATAACATTCAGGACTAAGATATGAGGAACTAAATCCCAGATGGCTGTTTACCTTCAAGGAGGTCAGCTACATCAGCAGGGTCAACCACACCAGAGAAAGTCTGGTAAAACAGACAGAGTGAATTTATACTTATAGCAACATGATGCTGACAGGCCAGAATCTTACTCTGGCATCCTCCCACTGAAGAGAGGGCCCTTTAAAACAGCAGGAAGGGTGCTAATATCAAGCTGAAGGTTGTTAGAATCCTGTGAATGAATTTAAAAAGCTACAGGGTATCTTAATATTTTTCATAATAATAACTAATTAAAGATGATGTTATTATATTAATGTTTTATTCACTCCACAAAGATTTCATGTAGACATCCATAAACAAAAAGCTTGCATAAATTTTGAAGAGAAAAGCAAAAATGAAACACCATGATGTAAGTTTTTCATGATTAATAAAGTGCAGACAGATGGAAATGTTAGAGCATGCATCCCAGAGAGGGATACATGCTTTATGCTTGCAATTAACGATCATTTTTACCTTGACAAAAACCATTTTGTGATGGAACAATAAAGGGAAGTCCGGGGGCAAATATGGAGTCTTTTTGTACTGGCCCATGATGCACACACTGAGGTAGACATTATTCTTCTTATGCAGAAGCACTCCCGGGCACGTAACCTGCACAAAACAGTGAAATATGTCAGGTGTCCTGCTGCTTTAGTCCTTCATTGCATTTATTCCTTTTTAAATGAGAAATAACCTTAAAATTCACATGCTGAATTATAAATTCATCTCAGGTTTTATGAGCAGTTTACTGTTTAAAATGTTATCAATATAATAAGAGCTGTACCTATTTTAATCACCCTATAAAAGAATGTAATTTGTTCCATCTGATCACTCATGAACATTTTGTACTGTACAGTAATCTGAAAAATGTAGCCATGATGAGCTGACTGCAGGCTTGGCAACTTAAGATTCCCAGCCAGCATGTCCATGTGGGCCCCATCTGGATCAAAAGTGGGCTACTTGGGCTCAAGAGTGGGTTTAGGCCTTAAATGGGCAAATGGCATGGGTCCCATATGGTTTCAGTAATATGTGCCCCTCATAAGTAAGTTAAGCAGTTGGCCCCACCTACAATCCCAGTAGATCCCCCTCACAGTCCATATGGGCAAACACATGTGGGCCCATGATGGAACCTGCAGGAAAAAAAAAAAAAAAAAAAAAAAACCTCTGGGACCCCTTTTTCAACCCCTTTTGGCATTGTCTGGGGCCCCCTCGCAAACTGCCC
>JBAMYA010000019.1:16115679-16136264 GCA_037176975.1 Arrhamphus sclerolepis
ATGAGAGTGTTACAACTCTTACATTTGATACCCTATTTATGAGAAAATGCATTAAATATTCAACACTAATGATTTTTCTTTTATACTGCACACAATCTTTTCAGTGAGTAACAGGACTGAACTTCAGGCAGAACTGCATTATGGAGCCATGCAGTTGTAATACACACTTTTGATATTGTCTTGCTAAAATAAGCAAACCGTACCTGGATGACAGCATGGTACGTTGGTGTGGCATTTCTGGATCTCATTTATATAAGCTTTATTCATTGCACCATTTAGGTATAGGTGGGTTTCCACTGCAGAATTAAGTCTGCTTTTCATGCAGAGCCACCAGGAAACTCAAGGTCATTGGATTTAAAGACTGCCAGCCTTGTACATAAATTTAGTAATTATGTTCTGATGATCAAATTCTTTACATACTGAAATTCTCAACATTTTACTAACTTAATGTCTACAGGCATAAATATCATATATGTAATTAAGACTGTAAAACAAAAACTTACAATAATTTACAAAGTAAAGGGAGTTTTCAGAAGAAAGCTATAGCAGAGGCTGCAAGAGGAACCAAAATGAGAAGCTGTCAGCTGCATATGAAGGATTTAAAGCAGCACCAAGGACCTTTTTCATGTTAAAAGTCAGTCACAGTTTTATTTGAATTAATATTCAAACTGTTGCGGCCTCCTTGAAGAATCAGAGATAAGCTTCCTACTGTAATGCTCTGTAAGGAGCAGGGCCTGTGTTGACCATCTTGCATTGGGGTATGATGCTGTTCACACCGTTGTAAAACAAGTTATACTTTCTGAAAGTTACAGTCTTTACGAAATGCAACTTCTTTATCATGCAACAATGCTATTTACCTATTTTCCGAATGTGTTACTGCCATGAAATTCAAAAAGACCAATATTTAAATAAACTTCTCAGTTTTAACATTTGATTTGTTTTTTCAATTAAATATTGTTTTATAATTGTACAAATAATTGAATTCTGTTTTTGACCATAGACATGTACATGTTTGAGGATACAAATGCACATGAACATTTATTACTGGAGATAAAAACACAAATGATCTTTCTCTCCTTGATACAGTACCTTCACTCTGACCTCTGGAAAGTTTTTGGTGCTTTCCTCAGTTTTCTCTCATCAGCAGAGCTTGGTGCCAGTCCTGGGTTCGTTGGCCAGGCACGCTCAGTGACAAAAATATCTCACGGACCCCACCGTGCGCAGATGGCCTCTCAGCTTGGCTCGTCACGACTCAACATCTATTACAGGAGGTTTTGTGATGGACGGTCAGCTTCTGAAGGAGACCTTCTTCCACTGGGTATATGGCCTGAGACACAGAGGATGTCCTGTGTGCAGCCTGGCTCATTGCCGGGGGAAACCGTAGGGTCCATTATGAGGCTATTGCAGGAGTAGTGATATAGGTGCGAGCCAGGAAACAGTCAGTGAGCTGTGGCATGGATTTGTGTGCTGGGTGGTGTGGAAATATTTAGAAAAGTTTTTTTTTTTTTCCAGGTGCTGCAGTCCAAAACTAGACAGTATCCGTTGAACCGACACAAACTCTAATAGTGATTACATTGTTTACATTGTATAATTAACTTCAATGGATCCACTAGCATTATCACTGTATTATCATTACCCATTATTGGAGAGGTCACAGAGGTATGTATGCAGTATGTCAGCATCTCGCCTGCCTGTCAGTGAGGTGTATTCTTCGTACACATAATGGTCTTGTCTGATCAATAGCAGGTCATGGTCATGGCTCAAGGGCGTGCTAGGGTAGATGCTGATAAGATTATGGGGGCATGTGAGACAAAAGTGATGGGGGATTGGTGTGTGTGTGTGTGTGTGTGTGTGTATATGTGTGGGACTTGTTTACTGCAGCTGTTTGCTGTCAGCATCACATTTAGCGGCTTTCACCGCAATGTCTCTTGTGTCTTGTTCTTCCGGACAGACAGACAAGGTGATGAACAGACAACAAGGTCCCCAGCGGTACAATGAACAAGACACGTGCAGAATGCTGCCTAGATCACACAAGAGTTAACAAGGAGACAAGCAAGAGGACATTCAGGCCATCAATATGGGCCACTGGCAGGTCCTGTCAGTGTGCTGACACGTAGACAACTAATTATCAATGCTAATTAAAGAGCTAGTCAACAACAGCAATACAGAAAGGGACTTTTTTGTCCCCAATAGTGAATCAACAAACTGAAAGACCTCGCGTCTGTGACCCAAAGGAACATACAGAAGCTGATTTAAATCTTTAACATGAGAGACGGTCACGGCCACTGAGACTAACTTTCAAACTTGAGTAAGTACAGTGTGTCCTCTCAACTATGTAGCATTTAAAACAGAAAATGGCCCATTTCTTCTGTCTTCGTTCTGCTCATTTCCTAGTTAAAAGTATTAATTTCTTCCTAATAGTGTGCTAAAAAAAAGAGGCACTGATTAAGAACAAAATGAACATCACAAATAAAACAAGGCAGTGCAGTTTTTGCACTGAACTAAAACCTGAAGCATTGCTTCACCTCATGGCAATTTTTACCTGCAGCCATTCTGTTTATCAAATGTGGATCGTCACTCTTCCTCTGCCTCTAGGGGGTTTATGTCGTACCAGTATGCCCAAGACGTGCTTGTCATGGGAGTTTAAGCAGTATGATTTAACAATGTTGGCAACCTTGTCCAAAGCAGTAAGTTAAACTTAAATATTTAATATACCAAGTGTGCGTTCATGATTTTATATCTGAGCATCTTGGTAAGGTTTAAACTTGCTCAAGTATATCCGTGAGTGCGGTTCATTTAAGTTGGTCTGAGATCTGTCAATCAGTGTCATCACACTTGCTGCTAGCATCACAGAGCAGAAAGCACTGCTCGTTTTCATGTGGATATGAAATGTAGCTTAACTTGTGATTGACCTGTTGCATACAAAATATATGTGTAAATGGTTTGGACCTTGTGTACATAAAGCCTTTTATCATAAGTTCAAAAAGCCACTGAGAACCTGACGCTCAGAGCCAAAGAAACTAAAGCGTATGGAGAAATTGTGGACTGAAGTGCATTTATTTATTCATTTATTGAAGTGCAGTTTTTACGATTAGTGAGCAACCTGTTCTTCCACCTGAGGCAAGGCCACCGAATGCAACCATAAAACCAGTCCCACAAAGATGGGCATGCACAGTTGATGCTTTCAGTGACTCAAAAAGTGCAAAACAAAAGAGGTAAACTACACTAATCACAAATAGTGTTCAACAATATTTTGCTTTTTTCCATACTTCCAAACCTGGGACACACCAAAAACCAATTCCACATTCTTTCGTACTCTTCAAGTTATCAGAAATGTTGTTCATGAAGGGTGCAATCTTATTCACAGGTTTTAATGCTTTAATGGTGTTATTATTGTGAATGTACATGTACCAACCTTCATTGTTTAAACATCATTTGATTCATTTATTGGTCTTAAACTTCAACTAAGCCTGTTGTTCTAACTTCTTTTCTGTGTTATACTTTTTAGTTGTAAGAATGACTTTAAAAAAAATCTGTAATGAAAGCCTTTTCAAGTTTAAATGATATTTCAAAAAATGTCCATGAACACCAGCCTGATCAATATGCAAAACCTTCCTCAACACAGCTGAAGTTGTGTGCATTTGTGTGAGCACTCTCGTGAAGACACCTATTTATCTGAGCATGGCGGCAATATTTGTGCAATCAACTGTGTGTATAAATGTGAGTTTCTCTGTGTGTTTGCTTGTATCTGTGAGCTCCTATCCATTTGTGCTTGTCTGTGTGATATGATGTGTATGATGTGTGGTAGTGAAGCATAATTGCCTCCCAGCTATATCATTTGCATACTTGTCACAGCCTGTCCGTTGGGTGTCAGGTACAACGATGCATACTGTGTTGCATTGGCAGCTCTGATATTTATGGAGTCCCACTGTCATGGCGAAAAGCACATCAAGCGTTGTCGCGTTGGCAGACAGACATGACACACATGCAGGAAATCAAAGCATCAACTAATTTGTGACGTCATATAACCTTGACAAGCAGCCTGACAATTCTGCACTTGATCAATTTTTTTTGTGACCACATTTGATGTGGAAAAAAAACCCAACAAAAACACATTTGCTGGAATTGAACAAGACAGAAAAGTGAACCATTCTTCTCCTGTAAAATGGGAACCAAAAACAAATGCTCAACTCAGTGCAAGAGAAACAAGAGCAAAATCTTTCAGGGACACATTCAGTACTGAATGGCTTTCAAAACATTTCAATAATCCTTCAAAATCATTGAATTAACAAAAAAGAACATAAGCACAAGTTAAGCAGGCTTTGAAAGCTCTCATAAAAATAAACACAAAGATGGGAAGCGTCAAGCAATCAAGCTGTGTTTTGAACTAGAGCCCAGATTCTCTTAACCTTGATCTATTTCACTTTCAAGTTCAATCTTCGCATTCTGGACATGCGAGTTCATCAGAAAATGTAGTGAGTTTTTTTTGAAGAATAAAGCAACGGCTAAAAAAGAAAGAAAAAAAAAAAGGACTGAATGTTTAAAGGTTAAACACTGACTTAAATCTTCCAGTGGTGAATCTGGAGCTAACTCTAAGTACAGCAAAACATGATGTAAAAATGTAAACATGAAGGAGCAGAAACATACATGCAGGAAAACACACCTACACACCCAGGCGTTAAATGATTAGAGGGCAATGAGAAATCAGACACACAGTCTCTCTCTGCTCTATTATTGAAAAGTAGCTTTTCCACATGATATAATACGATGCTATGTTGTAGGTGATGAGATGAGAGGGAAGAAACAGTGTAAAGGAGAGAGGAGGACATGAGGGGAAATCAAAAACAAAGACGCACTTGCACATACGCACATTGAATTACACTTTTTCCGGAGCACCTTCAAACTGTGACAAAAGTGTTGGCTGTTGGAAAGGTTAAGATTTCAATTCTGGTTGTTGCAAGTCCCTGCAGTGAGGAAGGCGAGAAGGCAAAGATGAAAAGGTGAGGGCAGAACATTTGGAAAGTGGCAGGAGTTAGGGGCCAAGGTTATTATTTATTTGTCATGTGTTTGTTTTGGGGGGGATGTGTGTGTGTGAGAAAATCGGTGCTGTGTGTGTGCGTATGGGCGGAGAGTGCTGGTGGTGGTGGGGTGCTAAAGGTCTCTGTTGATGATTTACACGCTCCATCGAGCAGACTGCTGGGGCGTAAAAAGCGACATGGTTGGTTCCTTCAACCTGCCTGACCCCAATCACCACTGTACACTAGGCCCCCGCGCTGCCTGCCCAGCTCACCGAGCTCCTCCTCCTTGGACCCCTCCCTTTTCAGAGCACACATAGAACTGGAAAACAAATAAACAAGTCTTCACATCAGATCAGAAATTCTCCCACAATTTGACCTTCAGTAAAACACATACACACACACACACACACAAACACAGGAAAGAACCTGGATCCCCTTTTTCATACCTTACTCTGAACCCAGTGCCACTACCTCAAATGAAAAACAGAGACTTGAATCATTCATGTGTTGTTTGTTCAGTGTGGACACTAGACAGCTCTCTCCTACAGTGAACTATCTGTGGCTGTGCTCTGTGTGCATGCACGTCTTTTCTTTCATTTCGGATGAGCTGTAAAGACCTGAGCTGTTTCTGCGAGGAGCATTTAAGTGATGGCAGTGAGTGGAAAACTGACATAAATGCATCACGTAGAACATGACTTAGTTGGGAAGCCAGAAATGGTTTCTTCAGCCTCTTTCCTCTCCTCCACACAAATATATACATCACACAATAATTAAAATACATTATCATAAATACTTCCACTGATGCATATCTGGAATTGATCTTACTCTTCTTTTCATGTTATTAATGAAATGCGCCTCTTTCATGGTAAAGAAGTCTAGCATTTGGCACTAGAGGGCACTAGGGCTACATCTATATTTATCTGCTCTTCTGTTGGCAGTGTAGGCCCAAGGAGGGGTCTGGGGGGGGCATACTTTTCATATGTAGGGTCCTTATCAGTCTCTAAATCTCTCTTCCCCCCTTCTTCTTTTCCATGTTATCAGTAAACTCGGACCACTATCGGCCAGCTCTCAGGAGCTCCTCTGTCCTGAGAAGGTCACTCCAAAGAAAACTTCCTCCCATCTGTGTCCATTAAGGCACCTGTGACCTTCAGCTTCAGCACTAAATCCGTGCGTTTGCATCTATGTGTGTAACAGTGTGTGTGCATGATCATTGTTGACAGGAATCTTGTTTGTTCCATTGTTTATCGAAATAAAAGCTTCAGCTGTTCTCTCATAACAGTACATATGCCAGCAGAAGTCCCTCCCTGCTCATGTCATTGTAAGTGAAATCAATAGACGCAGATATCACACCCCTGTTCTGTCACAGCACATCTTTCGCAACAAACGGCGACAAAAGAACAACTTGCTTTTCAACTGAACACACATAACCTGATAAATGCATTCACACATAATCCTACAACCAGGAACACAGACATTAAGAGAATGACTCCAGTGACTTGATTACAGTGGGAGATTGTAGCTGCAGGAAGAGTGTCTGGGCTTTTGCGTGTGAGACAAGTGGAGAGATAATACAAAAAGAGACCAGGTAGGTTTTTGGATAAAACAGGATGAAGGATACAAGTCTGCTCAGTATATGGCACTGGGGCGGTGCTGTCAGCAGTCATGTAGCTGTAGAAGGACACTTCGAGTGTGTAGCAGTAGGAAGTGTCGTCAAGGAGACCACCAAGGAAGCGTCTACCAGTACCAGCCTTCACCACGTCACGGTTAAAAGAAGTGTTGGACTAGAGAAACACATGGAAATATACACACACACACACAAGAGACTTTGATGTAGTTTATGCATAAAAACACTTTTGAAACCAGTGCACATCATGTTTAATCAACTTCAATAAATCTGAAGACACTGAATACTACGTGAGATGATGAGTTATTTCAGTTACAAGGAACATCTCCTAGTTAACATTTCAGTTCAACACGTCAAAGGTAGATTGCTTCTCAGGGCAAAAGAAATAGAAATAGGAAAAAATATCATGGTGGTGCTTTGAATCTTGGGTCCATCACTTTAATGTTTTGGGTCACTCAGACTGCTCTCATCTGTGCTGTTCTATAGCAAATACAACAACCCAAAGCTACTGCATATCTTCAAACAGCTACTTTGACTAGAACTAAGCATACATTTTTTCCCCTAAAAAAAGTCAGTACCATTAGATTTACTCCACCTAATTAATGTGCTGTGACATCATGACATCAACCTACAGGTGATATCATGGTGGCTATGTCCACATACTTTACACTCCATGATTGTACATCACTATGGCTGTTAGTATTTGCGCTGCAGTGACGGGTCTTAAGTCAGTCACTGCCAACCCTGAATTGAGCAAGATAACTCAGAATTCTTCGCCCATACCCAACTGACCTTTATTTTGCTGTCAAGACATTAAGATATGTTTACAGCCCAAACCAATCTTTAGCTTATCAAGTCAGAATTATATATTTTTTATTGACAGTTTACATTATATATTGCAAGTAATCAGATCCCAGTTGTGTGTCCTTGCTGACACTCCATAATCCATGTGGTTGCTATGGTAACGTACATGCAAAGAACATATGTGTACAAACCAAAGTGGAGGGTGGTGAACTGACTTTTCTGCTGTTGCAAATGGTTGTGTGGAGCCATGTTTCAAATTTTCTACAAGTTTAAAGAAAGTGCCAGAGACGGAGCAGGCGACTGTGTGCTGCAGGTGAAGAACAGGCTAGCTGCTGGCAATCGGACAGCCAAGGCTAGCTAACAGAAAAATTCCTCATCACTCTGGTAGACACTGTTTGTGTCAAGTTACAAATGACACAAGAATATTTGAAATCCAATTTGAACAGCCAGACCATTCAGTTTTGGCTGCATCTATGCAAATCCAATTGGAATCACATTTGAAACCACCTCTGTATGTGGCTCGAATCAAATTTGGGGGAAAAAAATGTGGTTTTCGCTCTGATCAGACTGCCAAAAACAAAACAAAAAAAATCTATCGTGATACAATCTGGATATGCTAAAAATTGTATTTGGGCTGCCAGTCTGAATATAGCTTTACACAGCTATAAACGTTTAGGACAATCTCTTTCAAAGGTGCAATGGTGTCACGTTAACATTCACAGACAAGTATTCAAAAATCAACTTTATTGCAGGTCCACCGACAGTGAAGAACACGTCTTCAGGATTGCGGTTTTGCCACGAAGATACACACACTCAGACTCATTTGGGGACGTAATAACAGCAAAGTTATTGTGGTATATTGATAAATTCTGTATTAAAAGTTGCATGAACTAATACATACACAGAACGGTTTTACCAGATAAACATGAGACTCACAGTAAATTAGCTTATTTGTGACTGAGTATTGCCTTCTTCATAAAAAATAAAAATAAAAATAACACTGCTGACTGACATGTCTTATGATTGAAAATGCATTTCGTTCTAAAAGTAACTTAAAGAGGGCAGCTTATTTCAGCAAATTTATTCAATGTCATTAGAACCCCCAGGCTGTTGATGGGTAAAGTGAGAAAAGAAAAAAAAAACATCTAAATTGGCTTTGGGTGTGTCAGCTATACTATATGTTATGATGCTGTATTCTGAAGAATGTTGAAAAACTTTCCATTCACTGTCATTTCACTCTGCAGTTGTGTGAGCTGACTTGCTGAAATGCAGAAATGGCGGCGACCAATGGGAGTTTGCCGTGATTGTGTTGTGCTGCACTGGGTTTTAGGTAGTGCTGAATGGGCAGAGGGACAAAAGTGCAGTAAGGGAGATGACCCCTGAGCCAGCTGTCACACAGGCCATACAAACGCAGAAAAAAAGAGTTTCTCCTGAAATGGAGTTTTACTCGTCCTTCATAACACACACTCCCAGACGGATATTGACAGTAAGTGGCATTTTCATGTGTGTGTGTACGTGCGCACCAGCCTGTCTGACTTTTCTTAGGTCGTGTCTGACTTTCAATAGGCAGTAAACATTTCTCTTTACTGTGTGTTAGTGACTTTCTTATGGAATACAGCTGTTATTGAGAAAATGAAGGTCATTAGAAGGGACACAGGGCTGAGAGGAAGCAGGAAACATCATCTTCCTGTCCAAATGAAGTCAGTTTCTAACACTTTAAAGATAATTTAGCAGAATATCTGCATTACTGCTTTATGACCTTCTCTCCTTCTTCTTTCCTGCTCATACAATACTTTTGGTCACTTTTCAGACTCTTGCAAGTTTTTGACATTCAAGATATGTTTTCCCCCTGATCAGTCACACAATTCTCTATAATTACAAAAAGGAAGAAAAGTTACAGGAGTGTTTTTTTTATAATTTGTTAAAAAATGAAAGACTGAAATATCCCATTTACATACAAATTTACAGCCTTTGTTATGACATCTGCAATTAAGTTCTGGTGCATCCCACTGCTATCAGTGATCATTGAAACACCTCTCCAACTTGATTGCAGTCCACCTCTGGCTAAATGAATTGTCTGGATGTAATCAGGAAAGGGACATTTCTGTCTGTATGGTATTTGGCATAACAAAAATCAAGCCATAATGTTGAGAGCAATGTCTGTAGACCTGCGAGACAGGATTATATCAAGGGACAGGTCTAAGGGTGCAGGATTTAAGATGCCAAACATATTCTAAACATATTATGCTAGAAAAAAAATGCTTACAAATAACTGCTTGTCCTGAGATGTGGAATAAAAACAGTACAATTGTTGATACATTTCAGTTTGTTTTCTGGATACTTGGGGCAGGTCAGAAATCCTGGAACACAGGAGATTGTGTATTTACATACTGGTCCAAAAGTATTTGGACCTATACACCACCACAATAGATATTAAATAAAACAAAATGTGATTAAAGTGTAAACTTTCTGCATTAATGTGGAATTACAGCTATTGTAAAGTACCTCTGCTTTCTGAGGTGCCAAACATTTAACTGAAGTGACACAGTTTTAAACATAAACATAACATTTAATTCTTGGGTAAAAAAAAAAAAAAATCCTTAGTCGTCTACATCTACATGAAGTCTGGAGAGTTTTCTCCATGGAGATGATTTGCCAGGCCTTCACTGCAGCCACCTCAGTTGCTGCTTGTTTGTGGACTTTTCTGCCTTCAGTTTTATCTTCAGAAACAGAATATTATGACTGAGATAAGGTGTCTGACCTGGCATGAATAATATTCTATTTCCCTACCTTCACAAAGTCTTGACTTTCTTTCACAGTATGCTTGCGGTTATTATCCATCTGCACTGTGAAGTGCTGTCTTGTCAGTTTTGTAGTATTTGACTGAATGTGAGTACTGAGCAGAGATAAAAATCCTTTTGCCTCATCTGCAAACTGTCGCATCATCAGTATACAGCAGTGAGTTTGTTCCATTGGCAGTCATACAAGCCCATGTCATAACACTGCCTCCACCATGTTTGCCACATGATGTAGTACGCTTTGAATCATGAATTTCTTCTCCATACTTTTCTATTACCATTGTTTTTATGAAAGTGTGCTTGGTTTTATCAGTATAAAGAACCTGAACAGAGGATGTTTTCTTTTAAAAAAGATGTTGGTCAGTAAAGTCCAATCTAGTTTCCTGTTATTGAATTTTACCAGTAGTGCACCTTGTAAAACCTCTGTATTTACATTTGTGAAGGTGACTCCTGCCTGTAGACTTCGGCAATGACACAACTACCTTCTCCAGAGTATACTGAGTATGCTGCTCATGTTGTGAAGGGATTTTTCTTCGCCAAGGACATTATCCTGCAGTCATATACTTCAGTTGTCTTCTGTGGTTTTCCAGGCTTTATGATGTTGTTGAGCTCACCGTTGCTTTCTTTCTTGTTAAAAACATACCAAACTGTTGATGTGGCTGCATCTACAGTTTCTGCTATCTGTCTTATAGATTCATATTGTTTTTTTTGTTTGTTTTGTGTTTTTTTTTTTTTTAAACTAGTGATGGCCTCTTTCACTTGCCCTGAGACCTCTATTTTCAGTCAACTCACTACCAGTTATCAGCTCCAGACTTTTTGTTTTTTTGTTTTTGTTTTTTTTTAAAGAAAACCTGCTTTTACCTTTTATCTGTCCTGAAGGGACAAGAGAATTGACTGTACCTGGCCCATTCATTTATTTTTTGCCAATTGTCCACATACTTATGAGTGCTTGAAAAACATTTGAAAATGGCTGTAATTCCTAAATGATAAATGCAATAGTTTTGTGACACCTCTTAAATTAAAGATGAAAGCCTGTCCTTAATTACATCTTGATTATGTTATTTCAAATCTACTGTGGTTGTGTGTATGTACATTAAAAAAAGAAATCATAAAAATAGATTGTCCAATTGTCCAAACTGTGAGATCTCCCTCCCCTGAGAAGCAGTTCCACATTAAAAGGCTCATTTTGTCCTCAGGAAGTTTCCAAAAGGCACCTGAATGACTGTCAGACAACTCAGAGGAAAATCTGCTGATATGAAACAAAGATTAAATTATTTGACCACAGTGTTTAATGGAGTATAAAGATGAAACAAGGCACTGAGCATCACACGTTAATATAGCTTCTACAGCCAAAAATGGTAATTCCACTCATTCTGTGGGAGATATTTTGTGAGACAGTCAAAAACCAGTTTAACTCATCAGTCTGAGGAGCATACAGGTGGATAAGGAGCAAAATGTCTTGAATCCATTTTAAGATGAGTTTGAAAATCTGCTGAAAACATGTTGATTCAAATTCCAATGTATTTCAACTCATTAAATTTCATGTGTGCATGTTAATGTAAAACATTTCTTTTAGAGTGGGGGTGTCGAATTTATTTTCTGGAATTTATTTTCAGTGGGACTCCACTGCAGCTGCTTTAACCAAAGTTAAAAGAGTTAAAATTTTGTTAGTTTAATGTTTATACCAGTTTTACAAAGTTTCTCTCTTCTCTCCTTTCTTTGCTTTTGTGGTGAAGGTGGAAAGTCGTCAAGTAACTGAACACATTGTGTGTGTTCATGCACACGTGTTTACGTTTCAACTTAAATCTGCTGGGTGCATAACGTATTGCAATTAATTCAAGCATGCAGTCAATGTAAGTTTTCTTCTCACCTAGAACCAATGAAGCATGTATGTTTTCTTAAAATTAACACCTACCTCAAGTGCATACAGCTACACTTCACTGGTACCCAGTCCAACCTATGCTCTCAAGTGTCTGCCTCTAAGAGTGCAGCAGTTGGTAATTCAGTGCCTCACTGAACACCACTTCACCAGTACTTGCTGAGATAAGACTTTTTTACGCTGTCTCTCTGAGCTAACTCCTCAAACTAAAGCTAAGGAAATTCTGGTCCTGAGCCCACCTCTCTGGTGTCTTTCAGGTTTACTTACAAAGGAGAAGTCTGGTGCATTTTGGCACAGCAGTCTGGGAAAGACAGCCTGTCTCTGGACACGCTCCTCATCCTCAAACACATTTCCATACATGAAGCCATTCAGCATGGTGGAGTGGGCATGGACATCAATGTAGAACTCCAAACCAACCCTCTGATAGAGAATAAGAACAAAACAAAACAAGACAAAAACAAAACAGAACGTTAGTTTGGATTGTATTCTGTGAATGTACAACAGTCCACACCATATATTCTCCCTTGGGAGTAAGAATAGATGTGAGCTGGCTCTGTGGAAATACTGCCAGGAAAGGCTTTGAATCTTGGGACAACTACAAACCTTCCAGGCAACAGCAACTGAGAATACAGTTGTAGCAAAAGTGGCCAACCACCCCATTCATAATTTCAATTAGACTGTCCTTCTGAAGGGCACGCCATTGGTATATACACAGACTGGTACACAGGGAGGAATATAGCATGAAAACACACACTTTCCCGTGGACATTCCAGATGCATCATGTAAACCAAATTCATTTATTGGGTTCATCAATCAGAATGACTTCATATTTAAGGTGTAATGTCCCTTCTCTCATTAACACAAACACTGAAGATCCTAAAAATATGTTCAGTCTATTTAACCAAAGAACCATTGGACAAATGTTGACACTAAAAATGTGCTGGAACGTCAAGTAATTTGGCATAATTTTGTAGGGAGTACAAAATATCCAGCCAATCATGATTCAGTAAAAGTGAAATTGCTCGACTCTATCCAACCTCATCCATCCATCTATCCATTCATCAATGTATCATCTTATCCTAGTCCCAGCTCTAAAACTGCTTTAAATGAAATAATTCAAGAGGGTTGACAGTATACTTGTCTGTCACTAATTAGTTGGTTAGTTTAACCACTTCCGAAAGGAGGTGGGGGGACATTGAGTTGGAATGGACCATATTCCATGCTTCCATTGTTGAGGTGGCTGACCAGAGCTGTGGCTGCAAAGTCATTGGTGCCTGTCATGGTGGCAATCCCAGAACATGGTGGTGGACACTGCGAATGAAGGAGGCTGTCAGGCTGAAGAAGGAGTCCTACAGGGTTAGTTTAGCTTGTCAGACAGACAGGAGACAGCAGACAGGTACTGACAGGCCTAGGGACTGCAGCCCTGGCGGTTTCAGAGGCAAAAACTTTTTTTTTTAAATTTACTTTTATTTATCCCCGTGGGGAAATTCTTTCTCCGCATTTTACCCATCTGGGCTGCTGGACCCAGAGCGGTGTGCTGCTGCAGTGCGGCGCCCGGGAGCAGGTGGGGGTTTCAGGTGCCTTGCTCAGGAGCATCTTATCCATGGAAACTTGGGTAAGGGTGGAGTTTGAAGAAGCCATGGAAAGCGACTTTCGATTGACTCAGAGAAGATTCTGTTAAACCATCAGGTGGCTCAGGCAGGCAAAGCAGTGCTCCACCTATACTGTGTACAGTGAAGCTGGGGTGCTGTTGACCTTGATCAGAGGGTGTGATCAGAGGAATTACACTCACATCTGCCTCCATGGTAAGGTCTATGCAGGGGTGCTGGAGAAGAGAGTCCAGTCGATAGCTGAGCCTCAGATTCAAGAGGAACAATATGAGTTCCCTTCTGATCATGGAACACTGGACAAGCTTTATACCCTCACTAGGGTCTTGGAGGGAGCATGGGCGTTTTCCCAAGCAGTCCACATGTGTTTTTTGGACTTGGAGAAGGCATTTGACCATTTCCCTGGGGGTGTGAGAGGTGCTCCAGGAGTATGGGGTACTGGGTCCATTCTTATGGGTTACACGAACCAGGATGCCCCTTGGATGCCTCCGTCGTGTGGTGTTCCAGGCATGTCTGACTGTAAGGAGGCCCCGGGACAGACCCAGGACACGCTAGAGAGATTATATCTCTGGGATGGCCTGGGACCGCCTTAGTATTCCCACAGAAGAGCCGGAGGAGGTGGTCGGGCAGAGGGAGGTCCGTGTTTCTCTGTTCAGGCTTCTGCCCTTGCGTCCCAAAACTGGATAAGCGGAAGTTAATGGATGGATAGATGGATGGACAGTTAGTTGGATCTTGAGATTTAAAATAATATTATGATTCATATTAAAATGCATTTTAAATAATTAGTGTATTCACACTGGAAAAGTGACAAAATGTCACAATGAGATTTAGTTTGAGCTAGTTTTTGGGCACATTCTACAGTAGATTCACAGAAAAGAAAATCATGTAAGTTGGTAAGAATGTCTGAAACATTTTACTTAACCTTATAGCTGATGCAAGGTGAATGCACAGATATGAACAAAGAAGACTCAACAGAAAAAACCTTGCATATTGTATCCCACAATGCAATATACTCTACTACAATGGCAGCTAGCATACTACTGCCAGACCATTATGCAGTATTCTAGACTGTATATGTGCACTATATAGTATCTGGTTTCCCAAAACAGCAGCAAAATAAATAACAGATAAAGTTTGAGATTGTTGGACATCCTGCAAGTTCAAAATCATTTATTCTGACACAAGAAGTTACGGTTAGATTATTTAATAATTGCCTAAAAACTAGCTGTCCAGGTTCCTGAGATGTTGAAAACAAGTAACTTATATCTTATACAGTTTTACACTGACACCTTAGAATACTTTGTGAGAGTAAAAGTTGACTAAATAGGTCAATTAGGTTAAGCAGATGGACAAATGTTTTGATCAAAATCAGACAACCCATCTGAAACATCTTAAGCAGTAAGCACAGTAACATTCACATTTAAAGATCATCATTTTTGCCACTTTACAAGCCAGAAACTGCACCCATGTTCTTAGTAAACTGTTTACAAATGACTATCTGTGGGTCAGCTGTTTAGTCACTCCAGACTTATTTTAAATGCTCATATACAAGTACCTTGGAGTGACTGCAGAGCTGGCTGCTCTCACTGTCTCCCATACTGCATTATGTCTTCATGCACTGCTTTGCTTAGTAAATCTGGCCTTTTATTTATTGTGAAATACTGAAGTTTTCACCTAAGTAAAATAGGGATAGTTTTACTTCATCAGGTGCGTATTGTCTTATAATGTTGCACTTATGATCCAATTTCCAAATAAAAAAAAAAAACTTATGACTCTTCAACCCCTATTATAAAGCTAAACAAAAAAGGAAATAAAAGGTGTGCAAAAATAACCTTTCTTGGCCAAACCACCCTCACTTCTGGAGTCTTAAAGTGATTGTGACAAGGGCAGGCACAGCCCCCACACACCCACACACTCACTCATGCACACACACACACTCACACCCATTCTGACCCTTAACTATGGCGCGACACCCACCAGCAACTCTCCTCTCTACTATCTTATCACTTTGTTCCCCCTATCTTGGTTTTATTGGTTTTATCCTTCTGCTCTTCTTCCTCTTCTCGTTTTTTTTTTATCTCCTTCCCTCTGTGCTCATTAAAAATTCAGCACCATACCTTGTTCCCTGTGGGTCATAGAGGAGGAGAGGAAGGGAGGAATGATAGGATAGAAAAGGAGAGGAAGAGATAGCGAGAAGAGACGGGAGGGATGGGAGGGAAGGAGAAGGAACACCAAAGACGGACAAAAGAGAAAGAGAAATCAATGCATATGGTTGTGGTAACGTGTGTGAAGAGACAGAGGAGGTAAGTAACCTCTGTAACAGCTAACAGAAAACAGTCAGATGGACTGCACAAACAGAGCAAGTGAGGGAATTATATAAAGATAAACTCAAGAAAGGGTGAATGTGAGAGAAAGACAGAAAGACATGGAGAGAAACACAGACAAGCATGCAGATAGACTGGCAGCAAAGAAACACAGCGCGAGAAATGATGCTTGGGCGGCCCAGGTGACGCAGTGTGGCTGTGTTTGAAATTCTGCTCACAGCCAAAGCAATTTCCTGGCAGTGGCTGTGCTGTCAGCTGCTTGGCTGGCTGGCGGTGAAATATGGTGGCTGGGAGTCGGCCGCTAGCAGCCCCCGACAACCTGATGGATGGAGCACCAGAAGAGAGGAACAGCAGCAAGAGAAGGTGGGGCTGAGTAGGGAGAGGGTGGGAGGTGGCAACATGGGAGAAGCAACGGAAAAACAAAAGGAGAAAAAAAAAGAACAAGATAAGAAAAAAAGCTAAATGCAGCCAAGTGAGGAGTGGTGGTGATGTGGGGTAGACAGAGGGAGAAATACACAGTGAGACAAGAAAGAGGAGGTTAATTAAAGAATGAAAATAAAGCAGAGAGGTAAAGAAGAACAAGAAGGTGGAAGATGAGGGATGTGTGGAAAAAGACAGAGAATGGGATACAGGGCTTTTAGACGGAGGAGTAGGGATGGGATCGGGGTGAGGGGTAGGGGGTAGGGGTGTGGGGCAGAGTAACAGACTAATAAATACCTGGGTCTTCCCCTCTAGTTGAGTTGAGAGGGTGGGAGGAGGGAAAGTCAAAGGTAGGAGGGGGCATAGAAGAGGCTGGATTGGAGAAAGGTGGACAAGACCGGGTGCAGTGGACATGGTAACCAGATGAGGCTTCCAAAATCCCCATGAATTACTCTTTTTAAATTCAAGGTCAATCTTCTGTCTTAAATCCTCTGTTCAGTTTGTATAAGGGGTTCCTTTTAAGCAGAAGGGCTTGGAGAGGCCAACGTACACTAATATGTGATTGTTATTTGAGGCTGACCCACAACATGACTACACTACACTATACTAAACTTATCTTATCTTAAACTTACACGATCTATATCACTATAGAATCTGAGTAGTTGACAGACAGAAAAATCAATCTGCATCCATCGTTTGATTTAGGTCTCAAAGAAAAGTAATAATAAAAAAATATATAAATAATAACAAAAAAGGAACATTACAATTGAAACAAACAATAAAAACAAAACAAAACAGCATTATGATACTTCATGAGCCATACGGATACAACAACCTGGTGTTGGATACAAAGATCCCTCATCAAGGTTTTTGTTCTCACTACTGTTAGAATTAAAATTGCCTTTTATTTATCAAGATAATTCTCAGCCTGAAAGTAAAGTGACTAAATCTTTCAGACACGTTTGCACAATGTATCATGTTTCCAACACCCAGAAAACAGCAAACACAGATGCAGGAGCTTTAACGACTGAACTTTAAAACCTACGTCCATGGTGATTGTTTTAATAATCAAGTTGATAATAGATTCTTTGTAATGTGACAAACACATATCTATCACTGCTTTACTCTCACTTTAAGTTCCTCATCATTGTATGATACAAGTCACACTGATCCCAATCCTGAGGGCTTCTACATAAAGCTGTGAAGGTCTCTGTGAAAGACACCAGAGGAGCGGCAGTAACAGCCATGGAGCCCCGACAATGTCATGTCCAGGCTTACTACATTGCTCAGTTAATGCCCTGTCAATCAAAGTGAGATGGTTATGAAGGCCCCAACAGTGTGATTGATGCTTCAATTAACAACCCGTTCTGACCTCCAGAATTCTTCATTTGAAATTGTAATTAAGCAATTAGGGACAATTAAGAAACACAGACTTCTGAATGAAAGTCAGAAGACAATTTGAAAGAGGGAGAGAAAGAAACGGAGAGGTTGCAAGAGTCCAAATTAAACCTCTCAGTGAGAAACCAATGTCCAATCTTCCAGCAGAAAGTCCAGCGAACTCTCAACTTGAGATGAACTTGCAGCAATGGCAAACAGTTTAATGCAAAACCTAGAAGGTCAAACAAATGAATT
Organism: Arrhamphus sclerolepis; assembly: GCA_037176975.1. Lineage (NCBI taxonomy): Eukaryota > Metazoa > Chordata > Actinopteri > Beloniformes > Hemiramphidae > Arrhamphus > Arrhamphus sclerolepis. Next base: position 16,133,786 of record JBAMYA010000019.1, read on the forward strand.
TTGTCAGACAAGTACTTATCTGCTGCATATTAATTAGCGAGGGGTGCAGGAGTGCATTGGGAACTGTAAATGGTGGGCTTATCTTTACACAGAAAAGAAAAGGAGCTGATTGAAGCAGGATTACAAGCTTCTGAATAAAGCTTTTGGCATCAGCAGGATACTGTCCGAAGCGAAGAAAAAGGAGAATGCTGCTCGTTCAGGGGAAAAAGTAGCCTGAAATACTATAACATAATAATGTGTTATATACAACATTAAACTTAAAGTATGTGCAAACTATGAAAGAGGGGTGTAATCAAATTCTCCATGTGCAAAATTTAACTGGTCTATAAATTGGATAGTGGTTTCTTTTGTGTGCCTGTGCAGTTATTTATGCATGTTCTTATTACAGCCAACATTTTTCTTTTTTGCATATTAAACATGTAATTTAAAACAATAACATCTTCTCAACCAAAACTGCTTAAAGTAATTTTTGCAACAACTGATCCCAGAGTCAGAGGCAAACAAAGCAGGCTTCTCTGGATCACTCATTGAATTTACATGGGATCCACAGGAGAACCAGCTCCAGCTGACTTGTATTGTTCTTGTACTGCAATCAGACAGCAGACGTTCTCCCTAAAAGTTATCCATGACCTGTGGAAATGTAGAGGAGTTTCTTTCTCCCCTGAAAATAGTCCCCTGATGCCTTAAATGTCATGTACTTTTAACTCAATTGTTTTGCCTTGTGTGTGCATCTTATGTAAACTGATTACTGCTTCTATTTCCCTCCATTGCCTGAATACACCACATTCATCTCAACTCAAAGACCGTCAAACTCCTCAATGGCAAACTGGGACATTGAAGTAACTCAATCATTACCAAAATAATTTTAGAAGAGAAAGAAGAGCACAATGAAGAAGGTGAGAGCAAATCGACATGTTTGCCTGTAAGTCTATCAATCATAACGGTAATATGCACTGTGCATCACTTTTTACAGCATTTTAAAAAAAAGCAGATCTACGTGAACCTTGGGTTTGATTGTGTTAAAGGAAAAAAAAAAGATGTATGTAGCTTATGACTGATAAACATCATTGCCAGTCTGTAGCTCCTACTCCAGTCTTTTGTGATGATTGGTTTCTTAGGTTTATTAAAAACAAAACTTTGTGTCTGAGACCAATGTTGGTGTGCGACACATCCAAGGTGGAAATGCTCAGACATGTCATTGACTACTTACTTTTCATATCATGTCTTAGCATAAAAATAACACAATTATATTCACAGGAAAAGTATTTAACATAACTTAAGCTTGCACACTCAGTAACCAAGGCCATCCTTTACTAAATGCATGCTTTATTTTTTTAATCATCAGACAGCATCTCTCAATTTAAACTTCCAGGATGATGAAAAGTCAATGTGATTAATGAATACAAAGTAATATGCAAGGTAACTCTTGTAAGTTTTCCTTCAGTTATTTCACTGCTTTTTATTATAAACTCTGATAATAACATGGCTGATGTCTTGTTTGAAAAGAAACAGTTTCAAAGTTGTCTGTGAAAGGGCAAATACACCAAATAAATGGCCGGTGAGGCTCCATTTCTCTTTCACAATCAACCTTGAATGATTTTTAACCCGTGACATCAATGAGCCTTTACCAGAAGAACCAGTTATTAAGTGAATCTCTTTCCTAAGTGATGATCCAAGTGTGGTTCATCAACCTTTTTCAATAAATAAAATGATGAATTGTCCAGGTGTGATATAACAATAAGTGGTAACTGACATATCCATACAAACCTCTTGAGAAGCTGCCATTGTTAAATGTTGGAAGACATAAAAGATGTCCTCACTGCCAATACTGGTCAGTGATTGGTCAGGACCCCTGAGCTTGAAGCCTTGGCAAGAACAAATTTCCTGTCAGTCTCACAGTATATATCATACAAGAATGCAGCTGCTTTAGAGTGTAATGCACAAAGACATGAAGTAACATAGGTGATGTCAACAAGTGAATGTGAGCACAGATGGGCGGAGGATTTGCACGTTGTTAATATGTGCGAGAAATTAATTGAAATGTTTGCCGCAGAAAGATGTACAGTTTTCCTTAAAGAGTAGGCTTCCTACAATCATCAAATAATTTAAGAATCCAGGGGAATTACAGTGTGCAAGGTACAAAGGTCAAGATGAAGCTGGGCATTTTAACCTCTGCTCCCTCAGACGGTGTCACATCCAGAACAATCCAGACTTTTATTACCAACAAGCTCAAAAGTCAGGCTTTACAATGGTGCAGTAGGCTCTGTGGTTGTGTCAGTGCAAATGGCACCATTTGCCATTTGCCAGTGGCAAATGGCAAATGGTGCCATTTGCACTGGAGAATATCATTTTCATTTCTGTGATGGCAAAATTTGTAACTTATATTCTTTTCCCCCTCTGTTGGCACATTGTTTTTCTCTTCCAAAATCTTTTTTTCCCTGTAGATCCTCCTCGCTTGCCTTTACCACCCCATATCACA
>JBAMYA010000019.1:16141928-16177977 GCA_037176975.1 Arrhamphus sclerolepis
TATATCTATTTTTAAAAAAAAAAGAAGCAGGGAACAATGTATCTGTGTGGATCGCATGTAAGTTGCAGACAATCCAGAAGTAACATGAGTGCTTTTGTTAACGCCACAACACAGAATGACAACAATTTTTCTACAAGTTGATACCAACTCTTCCAGAAATAAAACGCTCAGGCATGGTAAAAAATATTACAGAGAATGCAACACCCTGTATTTCAATGGTCTTGGTCACATAGATGGTACTGCTGGCAGATTTAAACTTGTTTTAAACTTTTCCACCTTCCAATTAAAGTCATGAAGCACTCATAAAAACAACAACAACAAAAAACATGTTGCACAAACTACTCAGAGGTATTATTTAAAAGGTATTCAATTAAACATAATCAAAAACATCCCACCATTCTGTGCAGAAACATTTGCCATTCACTAACTTTATAGGCTACATTTAAGCTTTCTGAAAATGTAATAATAATGTGTTAAACAGAGCTATAATAGAAATAATAATACAATACAGGAATTACCGATTAATGTTTTAGGAATGAACTTTGGTAATGAATACATTTACAGAAATAAACTATTGTTTTATTTTAATAAGAAGTGTTAAACTGGATTTTTTTTCTTGCTTTCTTTCTTGCAAATGTGCTTCACTCTGAGATTTTTCATTAAAGTAAAAAGACAGCTTGCTATTTCTTTAAATTACGTGCTCATTATTGCCCAGACATCTTAAGATATGCAGTTAAAATGAAGGCAGAGAAAGTAATAATGTGCAACACTGAACTTGATTTAAGCAGTGCTCAGTTTAGATCTGTTGAGAGCACCATTGCTGCTTGTGAAAGATGTTAGATTGGAGCCCCAGTTTCACTCCCTCAATGCATTTGTTTTCCTTATAAGTCATGACTGAGTCATTACTTGGATTAATCCACTCTGATCAGAAGGCTAATGATCATTTTGAAAATAATTCCAATAATTATTGAGATATACTTTTGTCCAATCAGGTTATCTTGTTCTCCTCTCTTGTCTTAATGGAGTAATAATGTATATAGGTCAGTATATGTGTAGTATATGGGTTTCATATGTGATATGTCACAATCCATGATTTTGGTTGGTTTGGCTTTTACTGAGTAATTTGATTTATGTTTATTTAGTGTTTTGTTGTTTTATTCCTGTGGTGTTCATTTGTCCATCTTCACGGATTTTCTAGATAAGTCGGTCATGATTTTCTTACATTTCCTGTTTTATGACTTCAGTATCAAGCTTAGTTTCATTTCTATTGTATATAATTGTAGCCAGCTTTACTTTGTGTCTTATTTTTGAAGTGTTATTCCTTTTGTTTAGGTTGTCTGTCCCAGTTGTTCACACCTGTGTCTTGTCAGCCCGTGTCTATTTCTTGTCCTGCCTGTTGTGCTCCGGGGCCCTGTTTCAGAAAGGATGGTCAACAAACTCTTCTTTCTTTTTTTTGAACTCAAAGGAAAAAAAAAAAAAGAGTGTGTTAAGTGTGAAGTGTGTGCACTGCAACTATGAAAAAACTATGAGTTCTGTTTCTGTGATTCATCAACAGCAAAAGAGCCTATACTTTTCTTAGTTGAATTAAAGCAACACAGCAGCAGACGAAGGAAAGAGAGTTGATTTGGGAGACTGAATGTGTAACTTTATATTATGAAATGACAAGCAGAAGTATAAAATCATACGGTAGTGAGAACACGTAACTCAAATGTAACAGACTCATGGTTGTTGCTCACTTTGGTAACATTTTTCACTAGCCTAATATAATTATTTGAGGACTTTAGCTGGGAATATGGGTGTCACAAATACATGTAATCACACTGGGACATCCCGCAGGACATGCTACTGGATAGCTCAGTGGTTAGAGCAGAAAATATAGTCCTCCAGTAGCGGTCGCTGGATCGATTCCCAGCCTGTGACCCTGAGCTTCCTGTCTTCTCCTCTCTCTCTGTACACTGTCGACAAAAGCCACTAGAGCCAGAAAAAAAATCCCACAGGAAGATTCCTTTAGTTACTTACAGAGGTGAAATGGATAATGTCATTTATTTATGTAAAGTATTATGTGAAAGTCTTCTTTGATTGTTCTCTGGGTTTGTAGCCAGGATAACTACGTGGAAAAAAAACAAAAACAAAAAACCCAAAGCTCTGTATACAGCTTTCTTTTTATGTACTTTGATCAGCCTCCCCCCTAGTTATGAGAAAAAAAAAAAAACTCACATTAGCAAATAAATAAATAGCTAAAAGATAAATAAAAACAACAAACCCAAACTCGGCTATTTTACATCCATAGAGTAAGGACAGACAGTGTGCATATTTGTAATGCATGAACATAAGATCATGTTGAAAGGTTATTTAACTGTGCAGAAAAGCTCTGTACAGTTACTGTAATAAAAATCATCGAGGGATGCCAAACTATTCACTTCCTCAATATACCCCCAAGGTGCAAATGTGCCTCCATTCTAACCAGTCCAGCAGTCAGTAAAAGGACGTTTCATTGTTCAGACATCTCCAAAGTGCACATTATAAGACCAATTGCCTGATGAATTTAAACCCGTTTCAGCTTTATGAAGGGGAGGAGACAGAGAGTAACCTGGGGGTTTTGCAGTATAACCTCTCAATCAGGTTATGCTCACAGACTACGTTGTTATGGTAACAGACTGAGTTAAGTTACCTAACCTCCCTTTTAGGTTCAACACACTCCAAAGCACATAGCTTCCTTTCTGAAACAGGCCCCTGAGCTTCCTCCTTGTGCCAGATTGTTTTTGATCAGATTATCATGTGGCAGCACTTTTAGTTTGAGCAAAATGAAATACACATGAAAACATATTTTCTTTCTCCTTGAAATTCAGGAGTTTTCTTGTGTCATTGGTTGTCTAAGGAATTACAGAGATGTTGCTGCCTAAATGTGAGGTCCTTAGGTGGGAGTTTAATCACAGAAACTTAAACGTAAGGGGTAAATTCATAAATACCTCTTTTTTTGACAGAACCACGACCAGCATTTTATCTCAAGCAATTAATTATTTTTATCCCACAATCTTTCCCTAATCTTAAGCATGCATTTTTAAACTCTCAACCTAACCAGATAATTTAAGTCAGATTCATGGGCTAACCAGCTGCTTCATTCATGCTTCAGCAGCTGACTGGGTACAGGCTGGCTGGTCACCAAACGAGTTGGCAGATTATAATATTGAACTTATTACTTAATCTTAAAAAGAAAAAACAAAACAAAAAAAAAAACTATAAGAATATTCTTTAATGTTTTAATAGTAATGTTTTAAAGTGTTACTTTTACATGCAAATAGTGTGGAAAGCAAGTATTTTGGTATTGCAGGCCTTAAATGGCACATTTAAAGTGTATAGAAAAAAACAAATGGAGGGACGGGTGGTGGTGGGGGGTGGGGGGGCAATAATAATTCATGCTGTTTAACTTGCACATCAACAGTCTTGTCAGCCAGCCAGCCAAGCAGTCAGTGTCAGGGATGAGACAAGGCCATAATCCAATTCTGGTTTTTACACAGCGTCATGCCTTTACCTTTGACAGCATGATTGATGCGTATGCAAATGTGTTTTGAGGAGGGCTGTGAGTAGCTAGTTAAAGCAGACATTTAGGGCTGCCCTGTCAAAGACAAATAGAGGGATAGAAAAAGACAGAAGAAGAAAAAGAAGGAATCAAAAATAAAGACAACTATTGATCCATAAATGAAAGAAGATGGACATTGGAAGAGCCCTTGACAAGGCGCTATGCACCTCTTGAGTGTCTCACTGAATTCATAAAGAGGCACTTTGACAGCTCCACAATGGCATACTATGGGGAGTCTCTATCAAACACACAACAAACAGAAAAAGGCAACTGCCCTTTTAAGAGTCATTCATATTGCCCTCTCTCATCTGGATTTTCCCTTTTCGTAACAATACCGCAGGACAGTTAGAGGGAAAAGCACTGAGCCTCAAAGTAAATACAATAAACAGACAAGCGTGTGCTGTGTATACAGGTGTGTGTCTTGATGTACTTTTGTTCCTGTGAGTGTTGCTGTGCTTACATGCATTCTTCCTCTGCCAGCATTTTCACGTCACCTATGTCACCATCATGTCAGTACCAAAGTTTGAAAGTTCTATGGCACCAACAGGTGACAGGACCTGCTGCTTCCTCAGTAACCAGATGGAGGTTCTTTCCCACAGTCTCCAAGATGGAGCTGATGGGAAAGAAGTCTTACATACATCACTTCAGCAAGAATCCACAACTCTCTGAAGACATCAGTTACAGGAGTCAAGCTTGCAGGAAGAAGTCTGTGTAAATGGCATCTGAATATCAATATTCTGGCTGAATGCATTTACTTCCAATTCTGCAGAATGAACAATGAGGCTGAAGTTTCCTTCAAATGTCCAGGGAGAAATCATGGACTTCAGATGTCTGACAAAGAAGGGATTATGGCAGTGAAGGTTTGAAGCAGATGGGTACAAATACTGACACAAAGTTAATTAAATCACATTAGATCAAGAGTCCCAAACTCAAGGCCCACGGGCCATTTGAGGCCCGCAGTGTGATATTTTGTGGCCCCCGACTTGATATCAAAGTTTAGTGTTAGTGCGGCCCGGTCGAATTTCTCAAACGCACCTTTTTGTGAGCTGTTGCACGTGCCACACTTTTATAATTTTTCTACTCATGGGCTTCCATGCTTGTGACAGCTTCCGGTGGTGTTTGTTGTCAAGTCGTGACTAAACGCACTCGCCAATGAAATCGTAGAGAGCTGGAGCAGCTCATGTCCATTTATGTGGACACACAGAGACACACGTTTCAGAAATAAAGTTTGGAAGGAAGTGGTTGAATCTGGTAGGACTGCATTTGTGGATATGGACAGCAGTGATGTGACACTGAAAAACAAACTGGTGTGAGCTGATGTTTTTAACTGTAGCTGCCGCTGACTAATCCCACTGAGCGACAATCAGGTCCCATTTAATTTAGCTAACTGGTGACTTTCCCACAGAACAGAGTTACTAACAGTTAGCTGATAAATACAACTAATCCTCCTGTTCCTGGATAGTTCAGCAGCAGTTTTCAGTCCCTCACAGAGGATCAGGGTCATGCAGAGTTTTCTGTTCTTCATCTTCTTTCTTTTGTGATCAAAAATGCCTCATTTTGTGGCGCAGTTTCACAAACATTGTGGTGCAATTTGTGCACTTTTATGTGTATTTTTGTACAAGAAAATGGAAAAAATGCAACATTTCTTTCATTAAAGACAAAAACAAGATACTGTCTCCATTTTAACAAAATTAACTTAAAAATCTGTCTCAAAACTGTATAAAGTGTATATAAAATGTATGTTATTATTTATAAGTGCAATTTGATATGACATAAAGAGGATGTAACTTAAAATTAAGAACAAACTAAATTCTCTTGCAACTTTAATTCTATACAATTATCTCAGTCTTAGTACAATATTGTAAAAGTCTAAACTTATTCAGCTTTTGCTGCAATTCCTAAAAACTAACCAACTAACTGTTGTTTGGGGAGTTTCTTTCTGTGTTTAACAGAAGCTTAGATACGAGAACCAAGAATATGTCTGTTCTCAACACAAAGATCCCATTTACACAGACACAGACACACACACACAAAAGAATGAATAAATAAAATCGCCAAAACTATTAATTGGTTGAGCTCTCAGGGCCAAACAGAATAGTTCATGCATGTGTTTAATTACTTACTGAACTTACTCAATGCTGGTTATGTTTTGGGTTAAATCCAATCATATAAAACAGAAAGGTCAGACAATTCTAAACCACTTAAATCTCCATCACATTTCATATGTATGTAAATACACCTGAATTCCATCCACAAACTCACATCTTCTTAATTGAACACTACAACTCCAGACTCATGTCTGTAATGGACTGTTCATGTTGTGAAGAACTGTTAATCATAATCATAAAGATTGAGAAGATTGTTATTTCTTTTTTTGTATTTGATGCAGCCCCAGCCTCACCTAGACTCGGCCTCCAATGGCCCCTGCTAAATTGAGTTTGAGACCCCTGCATTAGATAAAATTGATTTAGTTTTCTGTAACAGGATGATACCACAGAAGAAAGGGATACAATAAATTAATCGGAGGTTGTGTTAATGCACTCAACTTGACAAGGTAATCACAGAGCAGGCAGAAAGTTCTTGGACCCTTTAAAACTTACATTTTTGGAACATTTTTGACTCCTTTTAAAATGTATTTCTTTTAAATGTTCAATCTTCTCTTCAATGAAAATACAAACTTACTAACCACTAGCCACAGTTTGTGCCCTTAAATGAGGGTAGAAACATAAATCAGTCCGTAACAGATTGTGCATTACTGAAGACAACACACCGATCCACCTGTCTAACTCCCACTCCATTCCTCCCCCACTCACGAACAAGAACAAGACAGGGCACCTCGTGCCAAGCCCAGTGAGAGCATTCAAGTCTTTCCTGACCGAGAACCATGGTCTCACAATTAGAGGTGCTACATCCCACTTAGCTGTGAACTGCTTCAGTAGCAGCTGAAGATTGTGTCTCAGCGATGCCTATAAAGGACTATGTCAGCTGCAAGAAGTAGGGATGGAGTCCAGAAGCCACCAAACCAGACCCCTTTGTCCCTTCTCTCTGTGCCAAACAACTATGTCTGAAGTTATGACCAGAACTGGTGAAGGGTGGACTCTAACTCTCACCCAGAAAAAATCCAACAGAAGGCCCCAAGAGACACTTGTGAATGCCATTTCTGGTTTTACAAAGCGCATGTGGACAGGGTGGGAAAACTCCCATGCACCTTCCAGGCTGCTAGGCGTGTACAGAATTGGTCGAATATTGGGAAACATCCTAGTTACAAAATCTTTCTCAGAAATTGCAGCCTCAAGTCTTCCTGGGATAATCCTACAAGCTTGGTAAGTTTCTCCCAATCTTTTAGGCAGAAACACTCAAGCTGAACTAGGATGGGGAGTCAGACTGGGAGTGTATGAGCACAGCCATTGCTAGAATTTCATGAGATGCTCTTCTGTGTTCAGGTCATGTCATTCTAGTATCTTAACTTAAGGGTTTGGTGGGGTGCACAAATATAATAAGTCTGTTGCTGTCAGTGGTACTAAACCTCTCCTGCTGTAGAATCACAGAGTACTTTCGGGCACTTAAGTATTGCATATATTTTCTTGCATTCTGACCATATCTGAGCCTTGACACAATCATGTCTCAGTGGTCTATGAATGATGCATACTCCAGTCAAGTTGCAGAAAAGTCAGAAGAAAACTCAGAGAACTGAAGGAAGCACCAGAACTGTGTGGATATTTTAAGCATTTTGCTCTCTAATCACTCCAAAAACCTGTTGATGATTTGTAGTTATGACAATAATGTGTCAAACAACAAGATGTGACACATAAGATGATCAGTCTTATGATTCTGATTACATTTCTTGTATTAATCAGGTCCCTTTTTTCCGGAAAAGCAGCTCTGAACAGTCAGGGTGTGAACAGAGAAGACGTGGGAGTCCTGGAGTTTCTGGTACAATAGAGCAACAGAACCCTATAATTTGTGGGGTGTGGTCTTTGTGGATAGGACTGACTTCCTAGAGACGCAGATATCAGACATCAGTATCAGTTTGGCACCTGGGGAGTATGAAAGCGTGAAAGTGACATCCATGTGCATGCTGGGATTCAGCAAAACATTGGATTGAAACAAGATGAGCATTGCTATTTACTTCACTTGTAATTGTATTTAAACTTGTGGTTGATCTTTGAAAGAATAAAGTGTACAAAAATAAATAAAATACAGGACTGTAAGAAGGAAAAGAAAAGGAAAAAATGAAAACCAACAAACACTGTAATTGCAGTTTTTGATTTGCTTAATGGACAAAGCATTAATGGCATAAACTCAACTGAAGAACCAAAATTCCTTCTGATAAAACTAGTATTTCATCAAGACCTTTAAAAGTACTTCTTATATACTCGAATGGGATTTAGTTTCCAGGTGTTCTATCTTCTACTCCACTAGGTATAACAAACTGAAAGTATGTGCTTTACTTTCTCATTAAAGCAAACTTACACAGGAATTGCTGATTAGAAAGATGGCTTCTTCCAAATTCTTTCTTCCACAAAATAACTGAGGAGGCAACTTGAGAGAAGTGGGCACAAGATTATTTCATGTTTCAAACACATGAGGCAAAGAAATGAAAAATGAAGATATTTTTCTTTGAGACTGGTGTTGATTTTCTTTATCCCTTGATATCAACAGGAGCTTCTGCATGGAAATGGAGAAATGGATTGATGGGGAAACCAAATATTCATTTCCAGTGAAATGTTTCCACAGCCATCAGATGGCATCAAACAATGAGAAAAATAGAGAAGGGAAAAAAAAGAGGGAGCGTACAAGAGGGAGAAATTGTCAGGGAGAATGCTACAGAAAGAGAGACCCCACACATCTCCTTCATGCCCCTGAGTGCCCTGTGGGCCCTACACTCTGCTCTGCTGTGACTCTGATGAAATGGAGGCCACAATTCCTTTCAATTTGGCGAGTGAGCCCCAGTTCTGTTAAAGGCAATCGACTGGCTGAATACAGGCACTATATCATAATATGCAGGTGCAGACGAGCTCCGCAGAAGAGAGAGGGGAGACATGATACCTCAGGAGAGAGAAAGGGTCTCTGACATCTATCTCTCTCGTACTTAGACTGATGGTCTACTTTGTAAGAGAAACACACACACACACACACACGCAGATACACATGCGTACACACTCAAACACAATCAACACTGGGTAAGCAAGAACAGAAAGGTGAGAGAGAATAAAAAAAGAAGAGGAAAAATGGGACCCATCTATTCCCTAATTTTTCTATATCAGCAAAGGAAGACAGAGAAAAGGTAGATCACAAGAGAAAAAAATGAATTTTGTGCAAATCAGGAGTTGGATGTCAAAGCAAAGAAAAGAAGAAAAAAGGACTATTTGGAATGATAGCAGGTTTATCCTTTTCTTCTTTTTTTGCAGTGGGCAGATGCCTTTACAAGTGTGGTGAGGCTACTAGCTTGACTAAAGCTGTTTGTTATCAGGGTTCTTCAGGCCCCCCAGGCATGCTGAGTTGCTGGCCTAAGTTGGAAGGGCTGAGGTGGGGGGGAGTTGGAGCCATCGCTCAAGGATGGATGAGAAGCCAGTAGGCTAGGGAGTAGCAAAGGCCTGAAGAGGGTTGTAAAACACAAATAAAAGATCTGATTAATCTTGCAGATATACTTTCAGTGACAGTCCCTGACACTTCCTGCCTTGAGCTTCATTAAATGTCTAGTACCCAAGTGCTGCAAAGAAGCCATATGGACAAAATAGCATATAAATGTTGACTCTTCTTGACGAGATGGAGAATGTCAGTGAGTGCTGTACATTTGAGATTGAGGACTTCTGGCACACGCTTTCCATGTAACAACATAAAACCCTTTCATCCAGTGGAGGAGTTGTGAAGTGGGAACACTGAGGAAACAACAGCTGAGAGCTCATAGTACATGCTCAGGTCAACGACTAGATAACATGCGACACCTGATCTGCTTCATATAGAATTCTTAACACACACTGTTATAGAATGGTGGGGTCAATAACTAGAGGCAAGGATAAATCTGTAGCACGTCCAAAATCATAGAGTTTAACCCTGACCTGTCAGTCATGCTTGGCTTTCGGCTCAATTCTTATCATTAAACATTTTGGGCTGAATCAATCCTCTGCACCTAGGATTCAAAAGTAATCTAACTGGTGCAGAAACACCAGCCAGAGTATAGTAAACATACAGATTACCTTGTAGCGACATGCAAACAGGGTGATGTAGACTACAGTAAAAATGCACATAAATTTAAAAAGCTGCCAGAAAGTTGAAAATCTGATTTCACATAGTTTTATACCATAAGCTTTGTAAGGTAAAAAATGAAATACTGAAAAAAAGAAGGAAAAAAACCACAAGTGTTTTAAACAGAGTAGAATCCTAAACCAGACGATCAGTGCCAGCTTTTCCAAATGTTTCTGTCCTTGTGAACATATATCAAAGTGTCCAGAACCAGGTAAGGTGATATCACAGATCCACAGAGTACAATCATCCATCTTTCCCTTATGTATCTGTTCCTAACTTCACATCACGCCACATCTACTGTGCCTTGAAAATGTGTAGCACAAAGCTGTAACATCCATTTCTCTCTACGTTCAGGCCAACGAGGCATATACAAAACCATGCACATTTACAGGCACACAAAATATGGCTGACATCAAGAGGCCTAACTTTATTCTCTGCAAGCAACTTCTGACAAGTTCTCCACATCCTGGAGTTGTATTCTGACGTGCAAGAAGTGAGCGCTGGAGAGCAGTCATGTAGAAAGAGAATGCTGTTACTGAAGTTATTAACAGGCTCCTGTGTTCCCCCTCTCAGCTGAGCTATTCAGAGCATAGCGTTCCTCATCTGCCACAAACACATGCTGACAGACGCAGCGAACGGACACACCACGCACCCCCTCTATGAGCTGTGCAGTAATATGTTTTTTGCCCATTTACAACAAATTAAGTTTCCCTCAAAGTGAATTTCAAGCTTCACTGCCTTTTGAGGGCGAGCAACTCTCTTTTCATTAATTTTCATTCTTTTCCCTCCAACAAATGATCTACTGTACAGCATGCCCTGCATTACTCTGCATTGTCTTTTTCGTTCTCTTGTTTTCTCCTCCTCTTTGTCCTCTTTTTCCCTCTTGCTGTTTGGACCAGGCAATGGAAAGCAATTACACTGTCAGAACGGTGTATTCTGATTTATTAAAAGCCTTAAATGCTATCTGTTTTACTCGTCTTTGTGTCCCCCAAGGGAACTGAGTCCTGACACCCAAATGAGACAGAGTGAGTGCTCGCTGCTCAGTGCTCTATCCTGAGAAGAAGCGGGCAGCGTAAATTTCCACCGGCAGAGCAGGACAGATCATGGCTATAATACAGTTGTACGGATGGGGACAGATTTCCTACTGAAACATAAGAAGTGGGGGACACAGTATATCTGCTGGCTAGTACAGAAGATCAGTTTGGAATAATGTTCATCCTCTTATTTAATTTTCATAAGACTAAGTTCTCAACTACCCACCTGCATGAGAAATCCACTTCAATGCACTGTATGCCCCGAGACATGAGCCATTTCAGAGATTTTTTTTTCATTAGCCTCATTTATATTCATGCAAAAGCATGAGACAAAAGAAAGTGAGAGAGAGAGAGCGAGAGACAGACAGAGAGAGAGGAGACAGAGTGCTATGCCATTAAGGTGAGAATAAGTTCCAATTTCCAAAATAAATATTATCTTTGTCTGAGTAACCTGAAATCTGTGTGCTTTTGTGCCAGCATTATCATAAGGTTCAACAAGGGGTCAACACTCCATGAACATCACAAACAAAATCCTCAAATGCTCACCTGTGATACTTTAATCTATTTATCGCCCATATTCCTACACACACACACACACACAGTTGAGTTTGGCTTTGTAAAACTGTAAAGTTAAACACACCACTGACACAGGCGGCCGATTTGCACCGGCTCCCGTTTCACAGAAGGCTACACATAAAGAGCCATGCCTAACGCACTCCCCACCTCCTCCCAGTCCTTACCCCCTCTCCCTTATTACTGCGTTCTTGATCACCACGTAGATGGGAGAAATGCAAGGGTGGAGATGCGTAATAAAGCAGCTAGGATCCTCGGGGAACCATTAGTTGGAGATAAGAGGCCATACAGCACTATAACGTAAGGATATAGATCATAAACCTGCTTATCTTCTGTTCCCTCTGGATCACCTCCTTAGTCAGCTGTCTGCTACAAAAGAACAGTCTAGGTTCTCTCTCTCTCTCTTTTTCTCCAGTTTTTTTGTGCTAAACTACAGAAACTAACATGATGGTTAGAAGCAGCTGATATAATAAGGGTCACTCATTAATGAAGCAAAATAGAAAACAGTGAAAAGACAAGAAGAGTTGCCAGGAAACCTGCACTGATACAGCGATGACCTTTCCATCTCTAAAGAATTTCCTTACAGTTCTGATGCTGAGCTGCTGTAGGCAGTGATTAACATATAACTCAGTGATAGAGTCTGTTTTCCACATACCTGCTAGCTTCTGTCAAGGAAAATGCTAAACTTCCTGAGGCAGAGAGTAATTAATGAGAAAATGCAAAAACACTGAGAAAAAAAAAGTCCAAAGGTGATACAACAACTGTAAAGTTAATAACAAGCAAAAGATAAATAAAAGAGAAATTTCATCAGAAAAGAGGAAGTCAAAAATCTAGAGATTGAATTGTTCCCCACACATACAGAGGGTATCCTGGCCTTTATTTTTAAAACACTTCTATTTCTTGTTTGATGTTTAAGACTACAACTAAAGATCAAACTCTTATTTTTACCTGTGTACTAACTGTCTACTTACGTACACGTTCGTTGCTTGGCTGTTAAAGTGCTTTTGTCTACAAAACTATGTTAAGAGAATATACTCTATATAGCAGCTTACATTTCTGGCAGTTTTTTTTTTTTTTTTTTGAAGAGCCATGTGTTTTCAAGATCACATATTTTGTGGTTCATTGCATGTAGTAAAATCAAATGATGACATATGTGTATATATTAATATATCAGTCAGAATGGCCTAACCAGGACTTTTGCTTGTAATAGAGTACTTTTCTTTTGTCAGTTTAAAGTATCTGGATAAAATGGACATCAAATTTGCTTCCAATACACTCAAGGTTAAGTCCCTTTGTGTCTGAACAGTTTTCAATTTAGGCCTGTCTCTATTTTCAGGACTGCAACACAAAAGTGAATGTTCACTTCCATCACATGGTTTCACTTTTCATCATCACCTCGCGATGAAGAGCTGAATGACCATTCAGGAGCTGGTTTTGAAGGAGACTGTCAGTGGATGGAGGGCTCTCTTCATTACTAACCCATCACAGAGCCATTCACAGAATAACCCCAGTGTCAAAATCTGAGATATCACACACAGCTTTCAGAGAAAGCTGACATTAATTATACTCTAATTAAAACTGGCATTTTATCACTATGGCCGTTGTTCTGTTAGCTGATGACTCTGTATGATATATGCAAAATGTTGATCAGAAGATCTGAATGCCAATCGCAACATTCCACACAAAAGGAAGAAAAGCACAGTTGTTATGAATAATGTGGTAACATCAGGTCAAAACTACAAGTGAATTATAAAATGTGTTGATGAAGGCTGTAAGGGTTCTATTAACGCAATGGGTATTCTGTGATGCTCAGCTTGAGGGGTGCCGCCTCTGTTACTTGTCTCTGTCTGTTTGCCTACATTGGCTCCTGCAGCACGGCTGCTGACCTTCTCCTCTCTCCATGGTTTGAGTGGCTATTGATTGGATCTTGGCATACAGTGTAAAACACAGAGATAAGGGAAGAGAGAGGCAGCCAGGCAGAGAGCTGCAGTGTCCACTTCACTCCACTCCACTGTCGTTGTTCCAGACACAGCCAAAGAAAAAAGAAGGAATAAGTAAAAACATAAATAAATAGATAAATAACAATAATAAAAAGAAGTTATTTGAGCCCTGCTTCCACGCAGCCAAACATGGTAAATGAACACTCTAGGCACACAGGCTTAGGTCTGAAATTCAATCACAACAGTGTGAGTAAAGTAGTTCGCTGCAGTTGACAGTGACTGCTGCTTTTCTTCAATACAGTGCAAGGGATCAATCACAATTTTGCTTTTATTTGTGGGATTTAAACTGAAAGATAGAACTGAGTGGATGTGACATTTCTGCACTGTGATGCTCAGATCAATAGTTTTTACTTGATGTGACCATGAGAACTGAATCTCAGCTTAAAACTGGAAGGACAAGCCTTGTAGGTTGCATGCAGGATTAAGGATACTCTCTTCCACCCTGAATCTCACTGCACTTTCTAGCCATCTGGTTTAAAGGCAGAGGCTGCAGTGTGTCAGAGGTGACTAATTGTGTCATAGCCCTGCCTCCTCCACCGGGGTTAGCACAAGAAAACCCCAAACCGCTGCCTCCACAACTCCAGGGCAGAGACTGCCTACTGGTGAGAAGAAAAGGGAAAAAAAATGCTTTGTCAACAGCCAGACTTGGAAAATAAGGGGCTTTCAATTCCAGATGGCCAGGGGACACTTAAGAAGTACAAAGAAATTAGGAAATAGTTTGGAGAAGGAAGTGTTAGAGGTCATTTCAAAGAGGCTTGTTAGTATTGTAGCAGGTTGAAAGCCTGTTGTCTCTGAGTCCCTGTGGAAATGGATACCTCAAGGGCAGAGAGACAGAATGTTTTTTCTTAGATCATGTCAGGATGGTCTACAAAAGGAAATGTTCAGGCAGAGAGGGACCAGAGCGCCAGAATCTGTGGCATAAATCCAGCTGAGCATAAGCAAAGGAAGAATCCAAAACCTTCTCCCGTGGAGAATAAGTGGGATTTTTCTGGGATTTTTCTTCTCATATTTGTGTGTGACATGCATCTATCTGAGTAAAGGTATGTGTGTATATGTTTAAAAACCCTGTGTGTTCAATTGACTTTAACAAATAATAATAATAATTAAAAAAAATCACTTTCACATACACATACACACATAAATGTTTGATATGCATAACAATCATGATAAAAAAAATGTATTTAAACAATATGTATATATGATTTTTTTAGTAACCAAAACTATAAGTGCAGGCTAGGGAGAATTTATATCGAAAAATATATTACAGAAAACAAATTCAACAGGACAAGTGGTCCTCTATTGTATTTCAATTCTCATGAGATAACAGTAACCGTCAGAAGGTTAAAGCTGTTCTGGTGTTCCTGCCATGTTCTGCTGTTTCCAAAGACTGGCTCAGAAATCAGAGCAAATCGTTTTTTAACTTTGATGTGCTCCTTTATCTATTTTCATCCCTTTTTTTTTCTGACCTCTGCTTATGTGTGCAGAGTTCCATATGTGCATCTGAAAGCGAGAGGAAAAACAGTTACATCGAGAGAGGGAGCAGATAGGGACAGAGATATGAGAGGGTGGGGCGAAGCTGTCTGCGACCAAGGCCCTGAGAACATAAAGAGAAAAATATGGTGATAAAACCTCTCTATAACTATGAATACTAATACTGATGCTGTGAGCCAAATCAACCAGGTCTGCCCTTTCTCTGCCCCCCTCTTGTCTTGCTAAGACAAATGACGCAGCTTCAAAATAAAATGAAAACAATCTGCCACAGTGGCTGAATGGTACAGTTTAGTATGTACACTGTGCTTTACAGCGAACAACAATAGTGCAGATAGAGAAAGAAGGTTAGTTACCAGAAAAGATGAAAGCCATTAACCCTTCATTTGCTGTATTCCTTAGTGCAGGTCCATTTTAAATTTTATTGTTCTGTTGTTTCTTCCATACTGAAAGTGTGAACATAAGGAAAATTGGCTTGCCAGAACACCAGATTACCACAGCACGTCTCTATTGTATGATGTTGCCATATGGGAACACTTGCTTCATCTCAATTTTACTAAAACACAATAATAAGAAATTCATGTTTCATGGTTTGACTGTAAAAAAAAAAAAAAAAAAAGGGACTCTGCTTGTGCTTTTGGAGTAAGTTTATTTTTGTATTGTCAATCAATCCATCTTAAATGTGAAAACTAATTTCCTAGCATATAGCAAGTACATGCAGATATGTCAGTATTCTTTTGTGAATTCAGCTTCTCTGTATACATCAATAAACGGATGGGGTTCTTATATAAATAAAATATAAATTTAAAAGCATAAACATAAATTTAAGAATTTTTTTTGTAATTCCATGTGCTAGTGGAGGAGTCTGCCCCTCAACCTGATTGGGAATCAAAGAAATAGATGCACAAGAGCATTTAGATATAATTCTGTTATATCTCCATTATTACTGCTAATGCAGCCCACATCTGTGTGTCCAACCAGCAAACTAGTGGCTGATTTTTATTTTGAAGGTATCAAAGAAAATACTACTAAGAAAATTTACTATTTTACTTTTCTTCCCTACACAGTTGCTGCTTTCAATGCTTAAGTCACGTGATAATTAACACAAAATACATTTATTCCATTTATTAATGGCACTATGGTGACTCAATTACATAATCATTTTTTTTCTTAAATATAACTGTAATCAGAATCTAAAGCACTCATATTTCATATTTTATTTAATACCATAGATCACTAATTTGAAGAGGTACTTCTGATCTTGTTTTTTGTTTGTTGTTGTTTTTTTTAAACTGTGCCATCAGTCATTTCATGCCATAATTTCTAAAATTCCAAGTAATTTCTGCATTTTATGGTCAAGTGCTCCTAACAAGTACCTGTGCTTTCATGGTGTCTCGCTTGCAACAAGCTTTCCCTGACAAATGTTGGAGGACAGAAGAAAAAGTCGTAATCTCTCAAGCATTTCTAATGAGTTTTTCTCCTACAATTATTTGATAAGAGCAGACAAGACTGGAGGCAGCGTGTATGATACACTAGCTCCTACTGCTGAGGTGAGAGCTCTGCTGATTATGCGCACAGCTATTCGAACACGTGCGCAGCACACACACTCATGGGCTTGAAGTCTGCCATCTCACAGTGGAGCAACCTCAATAACACAAGAGACTGAAGTGGCGACCTGCAGGCATACCTAACCTACCAATCTGGGACTTCTTAATCTGAACACACAAATACACATATACACACACATTACGCCTCATGACCTTTCCATCTTCAATTCTTGCCACTATTCCACACCTCCGCTCTGCCCATAATCATCTCTGCCTCCCTCATATTTTCTTCCCCACCTGCTTGCATAACTTTCCACTTTGTGACTTACCACACTGAGTCCCAGCTGTTCCCTCCGCAGGTAGGGGAGGTTTTTGCGGTCCAAGCTGGCAAGGTAATGCTGCAGTCTGGAGTACGTGTAGGGGTAGCAGTAGGCAAACTGGTATATGTCATCCTCTCGGTCAAAGCAGAAGGCAAAAGACATCACATAGTTGCGTCTGTGGTTAGGGCAGCGGTAGTAGTAGACATTTTTAGACGGAAGCCTCTGCCTACAACAGCAAGACACAAACACATTGTGAAGAAGAGAATTAATAGACGGGTCTTCAAGAACATCTAGAAGAACCAAACTGAATCAGGTGAAAATATGAAGAATAATTTCTACACAGCAGTATAAAGTAACAGTATAGTACTGTGAGCTCTCCGTGTACCTTTTGGTATTAATGTTCCCATCACAGAAGTGTTAATGGATTTTGACAACAGCACCAAAGCATTTTGACCAAGAGAACTTAAACACACCAGGGTTTGTTTTTTTCAGCCAACGCCTAAACTATTGCAAATACTATGTGACCATCTGTTTGTTTAAAAAGTCTCAGTTAGCATATAGAGCACATAGTTCTGCTCTTGGACCAATACTTTTGACTTTATTAGTAGCACTTATGCACTATTAGTCTTTTTGTTTTATCAGAGCTTTAATGACATTCATATTTATTTTGCAGGCTCTTGAAGGTGCAACCCTGGCTGTCTTCAACATAAATAGAATGGAACCCTAATTAAAAATAATTGCAGGCATCTGTATGGGACAGTCTCTTTAAAAAGAGTTATATCCGTCCTTGGCTCTTCACCCCTGAAGAGGGAGGACAGGAGGGAGACACATGAGACACACTAAATTTTATTTTCTTGAGGTCAATCATAAATTTTCAGTGCTATGCGGATGATATTCAGTTAACTGGATGAAAAGTTGTAAAAATATGAATATCTGGATGGCTTATTCCAGATAAGGGTGGGAGTTACAAGCTTTGGGCCTTAGCACCTCAGGAATACACTGTTTAGTAAAGCTAGTTACACTTATTCTGTACGCCATGACTTTGGGATCTCATATGACAGTGAAGGACCTTGGAGTTTTTTTTATTTATTTTGTTTTGTTTTTTTAAGCAAACAAACAAAAACAACAACAAAAGGATTTGTCCTTTGTCCCCATACTTCCCTGACTCAGCTCTATTCACTTTCATATGTATATATATCATTATTACCGTTATCAACTTTGTCATGAACCTGGTCTAATCTTTGTTTGTTGGGGTGTCTGTCCTGCCACACAATCCCATCCCATCACAGACCCAAACCTTTGGATTTGTTGGTAATAACAGCCTGATCATTCTTTTTCTTTTAGCCTAGGGATCCATTTCTATCAAAACAGATCTGAAATATTGATTAATCTGACCACAACAGATTAATCCATGCATGATGGTCCATCATAGCCCAAAACACATTGATGCTGCATCTAGATGCCGTTAATTTATTGTTTCTGTTTTGAATAGTGACATTTTAAGTGGTATTTATGATTGCAACTCATAACTATCAAGACAGTAAAATGTGAGTATTTGAGCTAAAACAAACAGGTAGTCTGTGCATTCTGTTGACCACATGATGATTGTAATGAGCTGAATGTTTAGCATTGCATCTTCTTCTTCGTATGGTTTGCTGAAATGCTGTAGCTTGAGCTGGGAGCTAAATAAAGCTGACTTATCCTTGCACCTCACGGACAATCGATGTAGTCCAGGAAAGGACTGCTGCAGTGCACAGAACTTCTCTGCTTACTCAACATATTCTGTTTTCACTCTTCACCCGTCTGTCTTTGTCTCCCTCTCTTTCCTCATTTAGCTTTCAATATTAAGACAATGAGAGGGCGATGAATGCGGTATGCATGCAAGCAACTGTATGCTTCTTTTCGCACTTCTTCTCTCTGCTTTTCATTCTTCCTGCTTTTCTCCAAATCTCTCTGGTCTGGTTCTGTCAATCAGTAACTCGTCAAAGTACGTGGATCAAGCGTAGGGAACAACACGGTAAAAACGGACACCGTGAGAATGCAGGATAAAAGGACAGGAAAGATGAGAATGATGAATGATTGGTGTGTTTGGGGTAGTGGGAACTGGGAGAAAGGTGGAATTAGGAGATAAGGGGAAGATGATAGAGCAGGGTGATGGCAGATCTGGGACTGATACAGAGATATACGGGAAGGGGTGGCGGCAAGCAGCGCGGCAGTTGTGTGATGGCAGAGCTGGCTGGTGAGCTAGCGACTCTGGCAACACATCAGATGAAGATGCTATCACAGCTGGGGAAGGAACAGGACTTGATAATCAACAAACAGGAGGGACTGCTATGTGCTAACTTTGACAGAGTCAACTTCTCACCCTGACTCACCCCTGAAGAGGGAGGACAGGAGGGAGACACATGAGAATTTTGTGTGTTTCCCAAGACACCCAATAAATCAGATTTGGGATATCACTTACACAGAAATGCAGAGTGAACACACACTTGCATGCATTTTCAGACACTTGAACATGCCTCTCCTGGTAACTTGTGAAACGAAAAGCTAAATCATTCAGCCTCTTATAAGAAGAAGAGAGTGAAAGGCAAGGCTGATTATTCCTTCAGAGGATGAGAAAGGAAAATGTCTCTGCTTGTGGCCATCTCAACAGAATACTAATGCAGCTAGTGGCTATCTATACAACACCCCAACTGCCAACTGGAGGTGGCTCGCCAGGGCTACCTTACAGCTTGAAAAGCATTACAAAGACGTAGAGAAGAAATTATAAATAATAATAATGATAACAAAAGAAAGAAAATTGAAGACTATTCTTAAAACTGCATGGCATATGCAGAGCATAGTATGGATAAAAGTGGTTGGCAAGGACAAGATAAACGTTTACACATGGGCCACATTTACTCTCTTACACCTCAAGCAGGTTTATTCAAATTAGATGACACCTCACCTTTTTGCATATTTCTGTTTGGCTGTGTCCATCTGTGTAATCCTTCTTCTCCCCGTTTCTCCTTCTCTCTAGTGGGGAATGTGTGACCTTGCCAGAGACCGGAAAAGTCCTGCCCATATTGATTTAATTAATGCTGGTGTTCCCATCACAGTATTATATTTGTAGGGTATAGGAAATGGCTCTATGACTTCTGATTTCAAAGGCCACGAAGAAGGGGCTAGGTCTCATTTTGACACAACAGTTATACATATAAATATGGAAATGCACAAAATCCTCAGCATATGCACCCTGATGCTCACAGTCTCTTTGGTTGTTATCTAAATGGTGACTGCTCCTGCTCTGCAGCTGGCAATTTGTTTTATCTAAATGGTACCTCCCTGGGCTTCTCCTCGGCCCATCTCTTGACGTGGCACAGAGCTGTCATTCCCAAACAGAATTATCACTGCATGGGATGAATGGAAAAAAAAAGAGCAGCTTCCCTCATGACAACGCTCTCACACATAGTTTTACAATTCAGCGATTATAGAGACACAGAAACAGACACACAAACAGAGATATGATAGTGTCACACACTGAACACCTCAAGCTGTACATGAGCTAGATCAAGGTCATTCCTTTTGCAGCAATCTGAGGGACTAGTTAACCTTGAGAGCAACTAGCCAAGTCTTGCAGAGTAAAGAGGAGATGAGAAGTAAAAAGAAATACAGAGAAATACTAGTCAAATTAAGAAAGTGGATGACAAAGAGAAAAAGAGACAAGAGGAGACTGCAAAGGGAGGGGATTTCACAGTGCTAGTAGGCAGCCTTCAGCAAGTTGTCACATTGCATGGCGGGGTTTTTCTACTTCAGAACCTTTGGTAGCTACAAACCCCTGCTCTGATTCTGATGGTGCCACTCCTGAGATGAAGGCTTTAAAATTGGTAGCTTTATGGGCGACACTTTGTCTATATTTTCAAATCAATCAAGCGTGGAGGACACGCCAATCACTGTTGCTCTGAGCACCCTCACACAGAAAAGCAACTTAAAGGAAAAATTTCACAAGGGCCAAATACATTCACCCATGCTTTTTTTTTTTTTTTTTCTATATCACCGTTGACACTTTAAGCTTGTCATCCTGTCAACTGTTAGGAAGGTTAAATGTCTCCCAGAGTGCCCGTATAACTGTCAGGCTTCACAGATTTTCACCAGCACAGTTGAAACAAAAACTAAGACTGTTTGGGAAACATTTCACACTGAATGACACGATTCTTTACTCCCCTGTGTCAATCCACCAATAATTGAGCAGGTATTATTCCCTGGCACTTTTAAAATGATGCCAGATGTTAGATAGGCTCATTGTTTTGAAAGCCTGACTCCAAGTATTTGCTTTGCATGCTAAGTCAAGTGGAAAAGCACCTCCAAATCTCCTTAGAAGTGCGTGAGAAAGTGAGGACGTATCTGAGACTGTGTGAGTGAAAACAAGATGGCAGGCACATATATTCCTGGAGCATGTGTCTTTTTTTTTTTTTTTTTTTTTTTGGATGCAAATCAAGTTTCAACAAAGCTTTCTGGAGATACTGTTACTAGGCAACCTGTGCTGGCTTTGTAATTTGTGTGACTTGCTGTATATTGTATGTGGTGGTACAATATGTTTATCTGTCTGCAGCTTCATTAAAATCTGTCCTCTGAATGTGACTTACCTTCATAACCAAGAAGAGACAATCAGTTGCACAGCAGGAGGCCATGGACTTTCACTTGGCCTCTCAACATAGACTTTGTATGTCATTCATGCTTATGCTTTTTCAGAGGTAAATTTCTGTTGCACAGTGTGCGTGTATGTATGCATAAAACAGAGGAAACACACATAACACTCAGCTCGGTGAGAAATAAAAATAGATTAAGGCTACTGGTAGAATCCTCTGGCTGGCAGTGGTACAGTTCTGCAGGACGCAATAATACTTGTGAGTTATGGACTTTCCTGTAACAAGGGAGCTGGGAGTTGCTCACCTGTGGAGACAACAGGCCATTAGCGGCTTTCTCAGGTCAGAAACAACCCTCTGATGAGTCTGAAGCACGACACAGTAAAGACACTCTCACCTGATGGCAGCATCAAAAGACCCAGGAGGTGTTCATCCACCAGGTGGCTTCTTACCCACTGCTGAATTTTAGAGGCGTTATGAAAAAAGCTTCTATCTCCAGCCTTCAGTGCTAGCTCTGATATTTGTTTATTACTGGTGAATTTAATTAACTGATCTGTCAAAGGATTAGCAGGTTTTAGACTTCAATGAATTTCAAGGTCCTCTCGCTGAATCAGCTCCGTCAATATCAGATCAGACCCACAGCGCTGCACCTGAGTTCACATTATGCAGAGGACATAAAATGCGAAGTGATTTCCATAAAATGCTGAGAAAAGTCATAAATCTTGGAGCCTCATCTAAATAAAAAACCTTTGCTGTTTATAAGTAATCTAGTTTGTTCTGCTGATATGTTTAATATAAAAGGAGTAGTTGTGTGAATCAGTGTCAGCTTGTTTTTAATCTGCACATGCCTTTCTGTGTGTGTGTGTGTGTGTGTGTGTGTGTCTGCAAGTCCTTATGTGTTGAAAATAATTTACCAAGAAATTTATTTCTTCTTTATGTCCAGCAATAATAAATGCACGGAGAGGAAGTAGAGTGAGAAAAGTGCATTGTAGGATGTCCTCCAGCAGTCTAGAGCTATAGCTGCGTAGGGTGGGCTCAGTGTCACATGAGCCAGCCACAACTATAAGCTTTACCAAAAGGAAGTTATTTTTAAGTCTAATCTTAAAGGTAAGGAGGGTGTCTGCCTCCAAAAGCCAAAAAATGGAAACTGGTTACACTCCTTTCCCACAATAATATTGCATAATCAAAGTAATGTCACAGAATAAATGCATATTTAAGCAGTCTATTCCAGACATTCAATACAGTTATTTAATTTATTATTTATATATAATGTTCTTATCAATAAATGCTGCTGAGCAATTTCATGCTGCCCACATGCACCAGTAGAGGGCCACACAACCGAGTGAGCAGTGACCTGTTGAGAGGTAAAAGGAGATGCTCAGAATTCCAAAAGAAAACAAAAATAAATTAGTTAAACAAAGGTGTGAATATTCAATATTGTTTCCTTCCCATAAAGCATACTGAGGAAAGCAAGATATTGAGGGATAAAAAAGAAGGATGCAACAGAAACAACTTATAGTGCTTTCTAGCAAGCTTTTATGATTAAAAAAGAAAAAGCCCCAAAAACATCCCACGGGACCCAAAGCTAGACTGAGCTAGACTGAGCATGCTGGGTCTGGTAGTCGTCTCCCTGCCCCCTGTGTCTTATGGGGCAGCAGGGCAATTAGCAGAGAGCAGATGATCACCGTGCCCTCACCACTCTGGCGCCATGGCTCCCATATGGGGCAACAGGGCAGGTGCGCATTTGTCTGGAATAAAGGGGAGTACAGAGAAAGACACGCAAGCATCCATTAAAAACAATAAAATCACACGCACCCACGCACGCACCAATGTGATGATCTCAGCGTTAAACCCCTGGTGTGAGATGGTAGGTAAGCTGGTAGGAGTGGGAGCAGATGAGAGAGCACTGGGCTTGTGTGAGTGTGTCTGAGAGGAGAAAGACGAGACCGTCCACCTATAATTGTGTGATGCAGTATTTCCCAAAGTGCAACATTATACTCCCATTACATTATCTACAGTGTGTGTGTGTGTGTTTGTGTGTGAATAAACACAAATATGGAATGGGAGAGACAGACTGGCGCCAGTCTGAGTAGTTATAATAATAATAATAGACAAATGCCCTGAGACAAACGATACACAAACTTTCATGATTGAGGAATATGATATACAGTATATCAAGCAAATTCATGACCATGTGGTACCAAACAAAAGCCATTATAAAGGTATTATATAGTACCTACATAGTTATTCATTTATTCTCTAGGAGAGGCTATTATGCTTTGACGAAAATATTTAATTGCAAATTAAGTCAATGCTGTGGATGACTAAATATTGTAAGTGAACGTCATCTGATGACACAATGAGTGAAGTCAGTAACGAAGGGACAAGTGATCTAAGACTGAGCAACAGTCTCACCCTCACGTGAGCCATGCTCTGAGTGTTGTGCTTGTGTGTGTGTGTGTGTGTATGTGTGTAAAAAAGGTAACAGAGGGATGAGCTCATCCTCTGTGGATATTTTACCAGAGAAAGGCAACGCAACTCATATGACACATTCTGAAATCACTTTTTATGACATTCTGAGAGGAGATGAGCTCACCTCTGTTAGGCCATTGCACTGATTAAGCAGTGACTAGCTGTTCTGGGGGAAAAGCCTGACAGATTAAACCATGCAAAGATGAACAACATAAAAAAAGGACAACTGGCAGAGTAGATTAGTCCACTTACCAACACATATTAGAACAAATTTGAAATTTATACATATGTATATATATATATATATATACATACATACATATGTGTGTATACATACATACATACATGCATACACATATGCAGTATGTAATTCTAAGGTTTAATGTATCATGACAGTGAAAAAAATATGGTTTGTGTCATTACACAGTGAAGACAAATTTACTGCTTTTGTAGCAAATAAAGGGAAGGTAGCAGCATGGTACTGACAATTTACCTCTGTTTTGGCAGTTTGCTGGTCTGGAGCAGGTGCTCAGGTGTGTGTTAGCACAATAACAAAAAAGAAAAGATGTCAGCAATCATCCTAGAGGAACAGCTGTTGCTGTGCATCAGTCTGAGAAAGGTTATAAGGCCATGTTCATACAATTTGGAGCACATCGTTCTACAGTGAGAAAGATTATTTCCAAGTGGTTCAAGAGCAATGTGGCAGAATGTTTGTATGTGTTGTTTTTTTTTAAAATTTCATCAGAACAAACCCGAGAGGTCCTACGTACAGGCAAGACCAAACATCATGCCAGCCTCCAAGCATGGTTGTGGGGTGTTGATTTGGGCCCGTTTTATATCCACAAGACTTAGAAACCTTGAAAGTGAAAATGAACCAAACTAATGTGATGAATATATAGTAAAATGATTAAATAAATAAACTTAAGTATTTGTTTTGAATGTTGTTTTTTCATATTCATAAATATGCCTTCTGAAGTTTCTGATATTAAAAATTTAAACATTTCTCCTGATGACCATGAGGGTCATATTGTTGCATGTGACTCAGCACTGTAGAAAAGTCCTGTTAAAATGTTTGGGTAATCTTATTGTCAAAACAAGGTTTTACAGCAATCTACCAGCAGTTCTCTCTGTAAGTTTTTTTTTTCCAAAGCTAAACTTGCTTTCCACCATTCTTATAAATATCCCTCTGCCCTCCCTCCTCCTGTCCTTTGTCTGTATCCCTCTCTACCTCCTTTTCTCCCATCGGGCCCAGCTAGCTGTAGCACAAAGATGCCAGCCTGTCTGCTCACATTTCCCTTGGCACAACATTGGCAGCTGGAGGTCTGGCTGCCCTGTTTGCCTTCATTCTCCCCAGCATATCACACATACACATCCATAAACTCCACTTTTAGAGTTTGCAGCCAGACTGGTGTCACCATGTGAGTACCATGGGGAAGCCGCACCCACTAGAGGGAAGGAGGGATGAGAAAGAACAGGGCAGGGTGGAAATAGGAGATGCATATATGGGCACTTGGGCTCTCAGACAGCCAGATGCTGCCAATTAACTTGCCACCCGCCACAGGGAGAGAGTCTGGCACCTGTACCATCCAAAATCCTCCTGCCCAAACACACACTTTCTGTGGAAGCGCTGTTTTTTTGGTTGTTCTTACGGGGAAGATTCGTATAAGGCCACAAGTCTCTCAAAAACCTATGAGACAAAAAGACACACATCTGCTCCACTGTATCGTGCCATCTTAACTCTCTGGATTTGGAGAAGACCAAAATAGTCTCCTCTTTCTGTGTTTTCAAGAACATCTGGGTCGAACAGCAACTGGACGTGTGTTTTACTGCAGAATGGATTTTAGACAAATTAGGTGCCATCCACTGGCACTGCAAAATGATAGAAATCCAAAAAATGCCAAGGAAATTGTGCACAGTCCTATGTATGGGTGTGTTTTTGATCCATGTGTGTACATGTTGTCAGGCTGTGTTGGAGATTATAATAGACAGGAGGAATTACAGGCTATTACAGAAGAGAGCCTGTGGCTGCAGCAGCCAGAGCTTTACTACCTTAAAGGCTTATGGCTCTCAAAAAGCCAGCCTATTATTCCAAATGCAGCACACAGCTGTCTGCTGAATGTCAAAGATATAAATATATAAAACAAGCATAAATTGACACTATGATATAATACTTGTATTTTGCCATTTTATTTAAAAACTAAGTGCAAACAATTTTAGAAAAAAAAATAAGAAAAACGTGTTTGGTTGTTTGTGTGTCAGGCGAGACTGATAAGTACAAATTACTGTTGTTTTTTTTTTTATAATCATGAACACCCTGTCACCATACATGTAAAGGGGAAAAAGTCTTCAAGGGGAAATATGTAAAAAATTTGTCCATCCACTCATTAACTTCTGCTGGTCCAAGATCAGTTCATGGGGGCAGCAGTCTAAGCAGAACCTGTTCCAGTTCCTCCAGGTGAACATTGAGGCATTTCCAAGCCAGCCGGGATATATAATGCCTTCAGCACATCCTGGGTCTGACCCAAGGCTTCCACCTGGATGAACATGCCCAAAACACTTCCTTTCAGGAGGCATCATAGCCAGATGCCTGAAAAACCTTATGGGGTTCCTCTCAAAGTGGAGGAGCAGCAACTCTACTCCAAATCCACCTCCAATGATTGTACCCTATCTCTAAGAGTCCTGCCACCCTGTGGAGGAAACGCATTTCAACCACTTGTATCCACAATCTCATTCTTTTGGTCACTACCCACAGTTCATGACCACAGATGAGGCTCTGAACGTAAACTGACCATTAAACAATGAGCTTTTCAGCTCAACACCCTTTTTACCACAGAAGACCGGTACAATGACCGGATAACTAAAGATGCCACATCAATTTGACTCTCCATCTCCTGCTCCTTTTTTCTCCCCCTTCTCAACAAGACCCCAAGATACTTAAACTCCTGCATTTGAGGCAAGACCCTTTCCCAACTGAGGGCTATGCTCCCAGGTTTTGAGTTCCTGATTCTCATTCCTGCTGTTTCACACTTGGCTGCAAACTGCTCTGGTGGAAGTCAAAAGGACCATGTCATCTGCAAAAAGCAGAGACTTAATCCTGATGCAAGGGCATATAGCTGTTCCAGTGTTCCATGACCACTACCCACATTCTTCCTTCAACTATTGACCAGACTTTCTTTCATTCTTGAATGTATATGGTTTGGACATATACAGATGATGGATGGATAGTGATTGTACTGATAAAAGAATGATGAGGTTGGAACTGCCAGGCAGAAGACAGAGTTAAATAGAGATGAATGATTCGCTGTGGAAACCCCTGAAGGGTACACCTGAAAAGAAAAGAAGATATACAAATGGAAAGAAATATTACCACCATGCGCGGGAGGGTATATTGTCAAAAAGCTATACGTATTTTGCTGGAGAGGTATCTTTAAACTTAAGCATGCCAACCAATAGTAATGGTCCACACTCTTAAGACGTCATTTTGTACCTTTTTTTCCCCATACGTACAGTTTACCATTAAGACCTCATGTTAAAGCAGTTTTTCAACTTTAACACAAAAATGACTGAAGATTTTAAATACTTGGGTTAGATAATATTATTGGACGGGATACCATAACCTTCCGTTGGCATGTGGGTGACACTCAGCTACATCTAACCATGAACTCAGATAAACCTATAACTTAGTTGCACAAGATGACTTTAATTTTGTACTGCTCAATGAAAATAAGGCTGAGGTTGCTAGCTTCGGATTTCTTCATTCTTTTTATTTCTCCTTTATTTCTATAATCACAGACTGAAAAAGAAATATTGGGTGATGTGGGAGTTCAGTGTAAAATATCAGGGCACCATGGTTTAGTTGTCATCCTGTCCTCACTAATTTTGTGTCACTTGCCAAAACTGATGTTTGGCCAGAATATGGCACATATTTAATAGCTCTGCTTCATCCTCTTACAAAGAAATGTTTCTCACGAAGGTTTTATTTATTTATTTATTTTTAAAAACTCATTAAAAAATAAAAAATGAATCTTAACACAACTGAAAATGATGGAAGATTTAACTGCACTTCAATGGAGGATGGCTCAAACGTTTCTTAATCTGAAAGACACGAGGGTCAGAGAAACATCAAACAATATAAAAAGAGCAACTTGGCCTGATCAGTCACAGCACACTCTGCCACGCCCATGTACATATACAGGGTGCTGTCCATCATATAAGCTCATTCTCCCATTGCCCTGAGTGACAGATGACTTGTCACAGAGCTAAACGGGAGAATATTTTAGTGCAGATTGAAAAAGGGAAAGGAGAGATGGGGAATAGAGGAAAAAAAGAAAGAAATTGCTCCATTACACCAGATAGTAAATCATTCAATGTGCTGGAGATCACAGAGTGGCATTTACACGTTTCCACATATGAGTGTGATTCACCCTGTCTGGCTTCTATGTTGTTAAACTTGCTCTACATCTGTATAACATACGCTGAAGCATTCATATTATGCACACACACACACACAGAAAGACCATGAGAATCCAGATTATTAGTCTTAATTGAGGACAAAGAGCTATGAAACAAAGAAACATTATGACCTTTTCTCTGTCTGAATGCACCACTCTCTAATAAGACATATCCGAATAATATTATACAGATCAGAATCTTCTAACCACATCAAAATTGCTTTCTCATAGAAACAGTATGCAAATGGGTTGCACTGAAGAAAAACAAACCCACAGGTAATTGACTATCCTTGCCATGTTTTGGAGCATGAATGGCAATTTTCACTCTCCTGTCGAGTGCGTGCTGATTATTTGATCAGACAAAAAGAGGTGCATGTGCGATAAAAAGATTGGAAGTGACTCGCATCCTAGTGCTGTGGAATTGTTCATCTCTGTCTCTCAGAATCTCCTTTCCTTCTCCATTTCAGCATCTGCTCTGTTTGTCTGTCTGTCTGTCTTACTGTCTCCCTCTCTGTGTGTCAGTGTCTAAGTCAAATATCACTTGTCAGAAGTGTGCTTTTAAGACTGACATGAGATAAGAACAGACCAACTAGACAGCTTCATGTTCTTCCTCACTGCTGCTAGACTGGGGAATAAAACTGTGATGTAGAAATATAGCACGGACCAGAGGCAATAATAACAGAGTTCTTTATTATAGACACTGAAAGCTACCGCAGACAGCAAACAATTCAATTATATTAAATAATAATAAGGAAAATAAAAATTGTAAAGAGTTAACTGTGTAAGGCTGTTGTTGAGGGCAAGAATGACCTGCTGCTCTGGTCCTTATTAGAGTGAACTTCAGCAGTCAGCCAAAGTGCTGTACAATTGAAATATAAACATTGCATCAATGAACACTGCAATGAGTACAAATGCAAACATCTCACGCTGGTTTAAAAGCCAAAAGAGTACAACTACATTTTTAAGCGAGATTTAAAAGCAGAGAGTACTGGACCTTGTCTGATGTCTAGAGGTACGTCACACCAAAGGCTGTGAACTGTGATTGAAAAAGTACGGTCACCTCTCTGTTTATGTAGGGCTTTTTGGCAGGACTAAAGTACTAGGTCTGCTGACTTGAGTGAGTCCAGTGAAGCAGGTCATGTTCAGTATATAGGAAGATGCACAAGCTCACCAAAACTGGACAATGGAAGATTGGAAAAATACTGCCAGGTCTGATGAGTCTTGATTTCAGCTGCAACATTCAGATGATAGGGTCAAAATTTGGCATGAACAACATGAGAGCATGGATCCATCCTGCCATTTATCAACAACTCAGGATGGTGGTGGTGTAATGGTGTGGGAGAAGTTTTCTTTGCACAATTTGGGCTTCACAATACAGTGAGCACCATTTAAACACTATATTGTTGTTGATCATGTCCATCGCTTTATGACCACAATGTAGCCATCTTCTGATGGTTACATCCAGTAGGATAATGCACCATGTCACAAAATTTAAATAAGCTCAACCATGTGTTTACTGTACTCCGATGACCTCCACAGTCACCAGACATCAGTCCAATAGTGCAACTCAGGGATTTGAACAGGAGATTCCCATCATCATCAACAAATCTACAACTACTTGATGCTGTCATGTCAATATGGACCAACATGTCTGAGGACTTTTTCCAACACCTTGTTTAATCTATGCCGCAAAGAATTCCAATAGTTCTGATATCAAAAAAATTGACCAACCCAGTACTAGCAAGGTTCACCTAATAAAGTGGCTTGAATTGTGTATGCTTGAATTAATTTATTTGTCTGTGAAAAGTGAGTGCTAACTTCAACATTCTGCTATAGCACAACCATGTGACTTTGCTTGCGGCCACCTACATTTTGAAATACGTTATGTCATTTATTTAGCTGTTCAAATTCACAGGTCTCTATAACATCACAGACCCACATCAGAGCAGGATTATCAAGCTTCCCCATCCTAATCTATGCTCAGTATCACATCATGCTGCATTTGAAATATCTTGGAAGTGGGTTGTCCAAAACTGTAATTGTTAGGTTCCCTCCTGACTGATGCTTTTCTCTGCAGTCTGGCTCCTCTTTGCAGGTTGTGGTCCAGCACATCTGTTTTGTATCTCCTGCAAATCAAGCTTGCAACACTTAAGCTCTGGTTATTCACCTGCTCCTCGCAGGATTGTTCCATCAGTGCTCTTGAGGGTTCTAACCACTGACCCACAGGAGTGTTGGGCAGCTTTAGTGAACTCACCTCTGACTGACTTGCGCCCCGTTGTTTTTCATCCGATGGAGTCTCTGCCCTCCTGTGACCCTAATGAATATCCTTACAATTTAAACTATAACAAAGTGACGTTTGGGTCCTCTTGGGCCCCTGGCATACTCCACTCTCTTAAACAAGCCGCTTAAAACAGAGCTGTGAAGACTTTGCTGAAGAAGCTTCATTTGTAGACATTTCAGGATTTTGCCTCCATCTATCCATGCCATAGGCTTTAGTCTGGTCCAGAATCACAAGTTTGATGCCAGTTGTCAAAAAGCCCTGGGCCATTCGATCACCGGTGATGAACTTAGATTATACCCAAATATAGCCCAAATAATCAAACATTTTAAGTACAACATACAATTTGAGTAGAACCTAATGGATATTATCTTCATTTGAACTCCAGGGACATCTGCATTTACCTTAAATGTTTCATGCTCCTTTCATCACTCATTTTCACTTTACTTCACACTCAATCTGCACCTCGCCCACAGATTCTGGAGGCATGTTTTCTAAGGACTGATGTGATGGGCTCTCCAGGCTCCTAGATGGACCCCCCCCCCCACATCCAAGTCTGTACCCAAACCTCAATGACATCTACTTTGCATCTGAACATTCACCATGTCCAAGGGTTGTTTATAATCCTGTTATGACTGTTACCATTTCGCAAACCTAGAAGTAAAGCACTTTTTTTTTTTAACTTTTAAGTACTTCGCCATATATCAGCGTTCTCCCCACCGTATACTCCCGGAGGTGCAGCGCCACCATCCTTTTGCAGTGCGACCGTCACCAGCGGAAACACCATGGACTGACATGATTTTGCTGAACTTCACTCCAGTCATTGATTTAAGTGAATAATAAGTTAACCTTCTAAACTGGAACTGTCACAGGCAAAAGGAGACAACATGTGTCTTTCAAATTACTGTAACTCTTCGACAGTTTACATTACTGACATGATTCCTACAGATTGTGAAAGCTGTCACTGCCAGTACCACCGTAGTGGACGCCAAAGTTGCAAGAACCCTGATATACGGAGTTTAAGCATTGTTGAAGCACAAAGGTGGAGATTTACACCTGTTGTACTTTCTTTTGAAAACATCCCAAGGTCAAAACATCTTACTGTATGGCCAGTCTGTAGAGAAACTGATGAAAAACAAGATCAACAAAATAAAGCAAAGGCAAAATCAAGACTATCTTTCAAATATCTGGTCTAGAAACTGTCCAGTTAAATGGTATTTCTGACATTAAAGCTTCTCTGCCTTCAGTTTGTCAAACTGCACAAGAAGAGGGGTGGAGCAGAAGGAGTACTGGTGCAGATCAAGACTTGGCTTTGTTATCATTCTACCTATTGTGGATTTTACTGTTTCCAAATTTTTTACTA
The DNA here is from genome assembly GCA_037176975.1 of Arrhamphus sclerolepis. NCBI lineage: Eukaryota > Metazoa > Chordata > Actinopteri > Beloniformes > Hemiramphidae > Arrhamphus > Arrhamphus sclerolepis. The sequence continues at coordinate 16,173,909 of JBAMYA010000019.1, forward strand.
CAATCTTAAATCTTAGCAATTTTTGTATGAACTTGTTTCCCTCAGTACACTCTAAACAGCTGCTGTGGTTTTCATCTTGAGGGTGGCAGGGCAGCAATTTCACAGAGTCTGTGAATTGCCTTACTCACAAAAGAGGTCACTCACTTGATCTTTTGCTGTCTCATGGTTTGAATGTTTGCAAAATTTTAATCTCTGGGTGCCTCAAGGCTCTACTTTGGGCCCCACACTAACTTTACTATTGCCATCTTGTGTTCAGGTAACATAATGTTTTATACCATTTTCCTTCCATTTTGCTGAGGATACGCAGGTTTATTTGGCTACTAAGTTAGCAAAAACTACAACTTTTACAACCTCCAGGACAACCTTTACTAAACTGTCTTAAAGATCTGGATAAAGCTTAACCTTCCTAATGTTAATGAGCACAAGTTTGTTTCTGAAAGGGACAATGCACATCATTAAATATGCCAGAATTGGCCAAAAATGGCTTGTCTATGCCCCAGCAAGCATAAAAAATATATACAATAGTCTGCTATTCTGTTGCCACTTTGAGCCATTTGTCTCCATTTGGAGAATCTGAATGATTCTTGAAAAACTAAAGACATGGTAATATAATTCTTGTTATCTTTCTACTGGCTCTACATCTGATTGTGAATTTATATTAAGATTTTACTGTTTACTTTTAAATATACTGGTGTCTTCTTAATTAGGAGACCTCTTCACATCCACACCCCAGTAAGAAGACTGTGGTTAACTAAACACTACGTTGATTAGATAGCTTGCACCATTGCACTGTTTAGACTTCTGATAAATGCAAAATGTTGCTTAAATTATATTAAATTCTGATTTCCATTTGATTGCTAAATACTTGTAACAACAGTGTTACACATGTCTTTAAATGAGACATATGGAAATATTTAACATTGACCTTGAGCTGTGTGCCACTGAAGATCTTCTAGAGGACAAAAGAACTTAAACAATCCTCTTGAAAAGCCTGATTTTAAACATGAAAAGAAACTAGTAATAATTAAATATAACTAATGCAAAATGATATTTAGCCAAAACATCAGTTCAAGGTTCATTTCAGCAAAGAACGTATGGACTGAGGACACACTGATGACCTCTGCAGATGACTTCTCCAAGAAATTAACTCCTGCTTTAATCAAATAAAACCTTGCCATTTCCTTCAGAGAAATGGAAAGGGTTAATGTAATAAACCCCCCTACACACAGAAGCACACACACAAAGTTACAGGTTGAGTTTGAGCTTGTTACTTTTTTGTCCCATGCACACTTTGCTCTCCTACTCACACACTGGAAATACAAAAACACACTCAAACACATACACAAAGCGATTATCACCAAAGGTACGTAGGCCTGCTTGTAGCTGTTCCCATTGGGAAATATGCTGTACAGCTTCTCCACTCTCATTTTTCATTGTCTGCTTATGATGTCCCATGTGTGCACACTGACTTTCATTTAACCCCTTACAACACACACACACAAACGCACATACACACAGCATTACTTGATACCAGCCCCTCCTTTCTGTCTTTGTCGTTCTCATTCTTAAATCTGCACAAACAGCTTCTCCCTGCACTCATGCACTGAATTACAAACACTAAAATAAATATAGGTGTTGTCCTCCTGCATGCAACAGCCACACAGTGGGGTGACTGTGACACTTTACAAGCACTGCTCTTTATGTCTGTCAGACATAGTCCTAAAATATTAGAATATAAAAGTCATCAAACACAGGGTTTAGGCAGCCAAGCTGGTATATTGACTACATAATAATATTTAAAATAGATGCAAAATATCCCAAAAAGAAAAGATAGAAAGAAAGAAGGAAAAGTTTTTGCTTACTACAGAAAGTGCAGGTTTACCAGAATACGATAACCAGTTAATTTGCTGTGGAGTCATTGGCTTGGTCAACAGCACTACAGAAAGGAAAGAACTTGACAACATCATTTAGGAAAAACCTTTGTTCAAAAGGTCTACTTGAGAAATGCCTCTCACAGAATTGCTACACATGTTAACTGGCATTAATAATCCTATGTCTTGAGATATTTATGCAATAAAAGACAATTAAATGTAACACTACAATATCTCAAATTTAAATGCCTTCCTTTTGAGAAAGATACACTATAAAACCTGCCCATCTTCCTTCCATATCACAATTTTTTGGACCTAGGCAGCCCAAATCAAATTTTGATTTGAATTGTCGCAGCCTTCAGCCTCCCAAAAGTACAGATTCCTTATCTTCTAACAACAGTAAAGAAGTAAGTAGTACTTTGGGTATTACTACACAATGTTTGTTTATTTTGAGGATTTTGAGGGTGCGTTTCAACTATTCAGCTGCTCAGAGAACAATGTGTACCAGTGTGTCCACAGCATGTACATGTGTATTTAAGTGTGTGTGTGTGTGTGTTTGCATGTGTGTCGTGATTGATGCCTTCCAGGGCAGTAGCGTGATTGAAACACCTCCTCACCATAAAGCTGTCGTGCGCGTGATGGAGTCGCAGGGTCATTTTATGCATCACACCTGTCCCCCTTCTTCCCCACGCTGACACCCAATCAAATAAGAAAATGGGCATATTTGTTTTCCCGGCCTTGAGAGGGCTTTTGCAGTGGGCTGTATTTTTCTGTTTGAGTGTCTGCTGCGCGCAGTAATGTGTGAGTAGCAGAAAGATAGAAAGACGGAATAAAAGAAAGAACAGAATAAAAGAACATAAGAGGAGCACATCAGGGTGATGGACACGAAAAATACAGGGCAGAAATGCTTAGTTTTGAAAAGATGAACAACTTATAGAAGTACAGTCTTCTCTGGTCATGATCTTATATTTTAGAACCCCTGTAGAGCCAACTATAGACCTAGTTGATATGCACTTTTAAGATTCTGCTGAAACCATTCAGATCTAAGCCATTATTTAGAAAGGGTTCTAAGACATAAGCATCCATCTTTACAGTTTCCTGGAGAACTTGACACAATTATTACAATCCAGGAAAATGTTGATTTTTTTATTTTTTTTTGTGTGTGGTAAGTTTGAAAAGGAGATTCTCTCATGTTTTATCACGATGGTTTAAAGATACATTCATCAGGTTTTTTTTAGGCATTAGATTCATTTTGAAAACAGGCTTTTACGTACATGGTTGTCAATAGAACTGAAATATACAGTTTGAAAGTTATCTTCTTTCAAGATGCAAGGTTTTATATAAGTCATAAAAAAAAAGAAAATCATCTTGACTTTACCAGATCTTAAAATTAATGCTTGGTCGCACAGGCAGAGGAATCTCAAGTCCTACAGGGAACACTTCAAAAGTACAGTGCTTGGAGCAATGTCTGCTCAGCTGGATTCATGAGATTACAATTTTACCAGAAGCTTTCGAGGTCATGTGACAATTGTGCGGTAGTCTGCTGGTTTAAATCTCATCATGTTTTATTCTTTCTAGAATTATACATTTAAAAATGACAGGTGGTGTCAAGTGAAATTAGTGTTTCGACTTCTAAATTTACCATCTCCACACTTACATGATTCAAATCTAGAACCATTTGATTCATTCACATACAGCCTCCACAGGTTAATGTAATGTCAATGAGCCTGCTTGTGGTGTTTTATTTTGAAAATCTTCTATATTTTGCAATTGTTTTCGGTGAGAAGTTGATTCTCTGAGATTGTGGAAGAATTTTGGTCCACTTGTATTTAACTCCTGGAAGTGTTTAGTCTTTTGAATATGTAGCTCTACAGCTGAAGGCTGTTTCTTAATGTCTACAGGTCCCCCAAATACTGTGCAGACTTTTTTGATGATTTCAGTGATCATTTCAACTGCTGTCCACAATCTGTGTTGACTTTGACTGTGTAATTATTGTTGGTGATTTCAACATCCATGTTGACAACTCTCAGGACAAAGGGACCAAAGACCTGAATAACATCCTAGACAACTTTGGACTGACTCAGCATGTAACAGAGTCAACACACATTAGGGGACACATTTTGGACTTACTGATATCTAAAGGACTGAGTATTTCCAACGTTACAGTGTCTGATGTGGGCCTGTCTGATCATTCCTGT
>JBAMYA010000019.1:16186625-16198510 GCA_037176975.1 Arrhamphus sclerolepis
CCCCCCTCCCCCCCCCCCCCCCCCCCCCCCCCCCCCCCCCCCACCCCCGCCTCTCCTCTACCTAAGGCATCAAGAGACTCTAGAATTGCCAAAAATCTGTGCCACATTCTCCTGTGCCACCTATTTTTTTCACATTCTGTTGCTCAGTTTGAGCTTCAGCAAGTGTGTATTGGCCACATCTACATACTTAAACTGAGTCACTCCCACGTCATCAACTGATTAGCTGCAGCATTAACATGCAGGTGTTAACAAGCAATTGAACATGTACCTGTGAGTGTAAATGGTTTCTGAATGACAATATCCATTTTTGAAACCGCATATTGCATCATGTAAGTAGATGCAGCATACAATATGTGGTGAAAACTGGCAGAGCAGTTATTGTGAGAACATAATATGTCATTGTAAAATACTTCAGCACAGCTGGAAGATGACCACAAGACCACTGTGATTAGGTTTACTGTAGTGGTCCGCTGTATTATTAAATACAGTATGTGAGGAAAATTGTCAGCTGGATTATACCATCCTGGTATATTTTATGTACTACAGGCTGCAATTGAACACATATTGCTTATTGAATACTACATTTTATCAAAATCAGTATGCATCAGTAGTGTAGTATGTGATTTTTGAAAATGGCTTGTACTTCAATGTTCTCATGTGTTTCTGCATCTGCTAAGAACCTGCAGTAATTTGAGGACCAGACCTTTATTTGTAGTACCCTGAGTGACAAAAAGATGTGTTAGACTCACAGCAGCATTTCTCTTTGTCTTTTTTCCCCTGTATATTCTGATGTCATCAACTTTTGATTCTTAATTAAATTAGAGGTTTGTGGGTTGACATTTATGGCTTTCAAATGGAGCAGAGAGATGTCTGGTTGATTACACCAACACGTCAGTAACAATTGAGGAAGTCGAATACATATGAGTAGATTGGACAGCACTGTTCACCAAATGATAAGATCTGTCTTCTTCCTCGCCTACTTAATTATCTTCCTCGATTATAATTACACGTGTGAAGGTCCAGAGGGGAGTAACTGTGCTGGTTTACTATCTTCTGTTGTATCTAGAGTTAGATGAAATAAAATAAGCACAGGGTACTGTACAGACTGGCTGTTAATGAAAGGTGCTGTCTGTTTCACAATCACAGGCGTTCATTATGTGAGCAATGGCACATTTACATACATCATTGTGTAACATTACATCTGATTAGAAATGCTATTGTTTACATGTGCTGCACTACTAAAAATGCAAATTAAACTGAGTCAAACATTGTGTTTTGACTATTTTTGATTCAGTTTTTGACTGTTTTCACTTTGTCATAACTACGTTTTGACTTTGTCATGATCCAGAGTACATGAGTTTCTTCTGTTCTCAAAACAGCTGACAGATGTGGCATGTGTGTTTTTTTTGTTTTTTTTTAAGTATAGAGATTACCGAGAATTGTGTGAGTCCTTGAGTTGTCAGAACACTGGAAACTAAATTAGTTTGTGCATAGGAATACTATTATCTTGTTGCTTTTTTATTTAGTGAATTAGATGATAATTCCTCAAAATAATACTGCAGATAAGTCGGAAAGCACAGAAAAGCATAATATAGCCACTTTAAACATTTTTATTTATCTATCCCCCCCTCCTTAATGAAGTCAATGAATAACCAATTTGGGATGCTGTGTACTAGAAGCCTCATGTCCCATGCTGGCAGGAAGATATTTCCTTTCTTCAAATACTCCCTCTGCTGCTTGCTCCTCTTTGAAAGTCCACCCTTTTTCTGCCACGCTCCACCTCTGCTTCCTCTCCCCACATCCCTCTTCCCACAGTGTCTGTGATCTAATCTTCTCTAAAACATCTTTTTCTAAACTGTGGGAGTCGGCAGAGAGTGAAGGCCACCATCAGCCTTTTACTGACTCATCCAGTCATAAACAACTGGTGGGTGTCAGCATGCTGGCGGCCTTTCAGTTTCAGACATGCTCATTTTGACAGGTCATTTTTTTTTTTATGATGCTGATTGTTGATTTGCCTGTTATTTTTCTTCCTCACAACTTCCGATGAAGGATAAAACTACAACTCTCTGAGAGCAGGCAATTTTACTTTCTAGGCTGGAAAACAAAAATGACAGTAATAAAAAGGAAAACCAACTGCATTTTCATTTCATTGCCGCTGGGAAATCTGCTTGACTGAGGAATAAAGGCACTATAATAATAAAGTTTAAGGAAAGGCGCCCTTGGCTTCCTATCCACCAAGAAAACCACAGAGCCTACCACTGTGGACAGTACAGTTGCTCAGGGTCATCCACATTATTGAAGTGAAGGAGAGAAAATGTGAACCAGATGGGTTAAAAAAAAAACTAGAAAGAAAAAAAGGTTCTTAGCATTAAACGTTTTAAATCATTAATGCGTGCAAATAAGAGAGTTTTTCCTTTTCGTTTTCCATTTGATACAGTTTTATGCAAAAGATAAAATGAAACACTGATTTAAAAAGACAAGAGAAGATGATGTTGAGTTTCACCTGTAAGCCATGGATAAAATTCAGGGTTTGTTAGTTAGTTTGTTTGTTTTTTATGAAAACTCCTCTCAAAAAATTATATTTGCTAATTCTACTTAACCAGAGTGAGTTTTTTTAACACAACATCATTCCACACTGGGGCATCATTGAATTGCTCATTACAGTGGCACACAGTGCAGCTATCACAATGTGAACATCTGAGTTAATGGGCCACAATAAAGACACTGCTGTCTTCATTTTATGGCTCACTTTTCTAATGGCCTACTTGGCTTTCTTGGCTGCTGTCTCAAAGGAGTCATCTAGGTCTCTTTAAGGCAACCAATATTCTCTGCACAATCTTTCCTCCTAGCTCATGTCTCCCTCCATCCATTCTTCCACTGTTCCTAATTCCTATCCCGCTCTCATTCCTGACAGCTACAGGCAGCCCGTGGTAGCCCTGGGCCTTCTCCTGTGCCTTTAGTTTCATTAGCAGGCCCCAGATGCTTAGCTGCTTACAAAATTATGAAGGGCCAAAGCCAACCGCCTCCAGATGGGACCCATCTATATTCAGATGAGCTGTTTCCGCACAGTCAGAGCAATCCCGCCCTGATGTCCTACAGTGTTGTCAACAAACCTGCGGACAAACACAAACATGAGCCCGTACAAACAGATGTACACATTCACAGAGAAAAATATGCACACATGTTGTGCACATACCCAGAGTCACCAAGGCATAATGACACACACAGATGCACACAAACTTGGCAACATGGCCTTGCTGTGTATTCAAAACCAGAAGCTTCGCTGGTCCAATGAAGTTTGAACTGTCAGCTGAAACTTCTACCTGGCACCGTGGGGTGGACAGGAGTGTGTGGAGACATTTTTATTACAAATGGTAGAAGAGACATCTGGAGATATTACTATAACAATTAAGCAATCTAACAAAATCAAGCCTACATTAAAAAGAATATGAACACTTGTGGTCACGGTCTCTAAATCTGGGTGTAGTCACCGCATGCAAAGCTACCCGACTGTCCGGGGAAAAAAGCTGCTTTGTATACTGATAGGACTTGTAGGATGAGAGTTAGATATTTTTAGCACCCACAGTTCATTGGTAATTAGAGTTTTGTTTGGGGTGCAACACTTGTAATGGTCCCTTGTTTTAAAGAGGATGAGCTGGTGTCACATTGGTTTCTGGAGACGAAAAGAAAAAACTGGAGACTGGAGAGTTTGTCTGGTGGCTGCATAGCTGCTTGATGCTAAGCTCCTTCACCATGGCTGGTTAGTGTTGCCTCTGCCGTATTTGAAATGTCACAGTCTACATTTGCATATTCTGGGTCTTCGAACTACATTCCTATTTCACATACATGCAATGACTTTTCCAGGTGTGAAAATTTCTTCTTCCTCTTATTTTGTTTTTTTTCAACTTTTGCATTTTTGTATCTCTTACCTAAAACTTCTTCATATAATAGTTATTAATTATTATGAATCCTCTGATCACAAACATGCACATAAAGGATTAAATTACATTAATATGATAATAATAATGGTACCAATTAGAAGATCCTTGAGATTTATTTAACAGAAAAAGTGACAAAGGTTACTGGAAGAAATCATTAAATCTCATATTATCACCTCTCTTTGATGGCATCATGTTTTCCTCTCATAAGTTTATTTGTTTTATAGTAATTACATAAACTTGGACTGTCTCAGGACTATTTGAAGCAGTCCTAAAACTTTACACTCCACTCCACCACTTTCTCGCCCCACACCCAGCGGGATTTAGAAGTTCCTCTCTGACCTAAACAATGCAAATGGGTCACTGGGACCCTGGACCTCAAGGACAAGCTTTAGAGGAATTTGTGTGGGATCACACTGGGTTTCTTATTACAAAGCATTTAGCAGTGTTCATGTGTTCAGGCTTCCTGAACAAGGTGGGGTGAAGGTGAAGTGAGGTGCCTGTAAAACTAAGAGCAGCAGTGACTTACAGTACAGTAATCAGAGAGCTGCTGGCTGCAGAAAAACTGAAACGCCTCACCTAGTTCATTATAAGATGACACAACCAATTTGTACTTTTGCCTACTGCAATCTACCAAATCTCCCTTGACAAAAGCATTTAGATTAGAGTGCTTTCAGGGAGGGCTGAGCTGACATGCGTACACAGCCTGTAAAGGAGGAAATGAAGTGGCTTTTTAATTCTCCTCCAGGCAAACATAAAATTGTCCAGGTAAGTCATTTTGTGGGTTGAATGGAGAGTCAGAGGCAAACTGCCTCTTTGTCATAATATCTTTACACGTCCTTCTAAAATTCTGCATATGGGCTATTGTGCAAACCCAAACACAAAACTGTCATGCACATCCTTATCATTTAAAAGATTATTAATCTATTTGCTACATTTTGTCCCATTATTCCCCCCACATAATCCTCTTTCAGAACCTCTGGCAGCATACAAATGAGTTTCTGTGAACAAGGAGGCTTTATGAGCTGTTGATTGCTCTGGTTGGATCTTCTCCCTCTCCCTCATTCTCTATCCCTCTCTGTCTCCAAGTTTTCTCTTACCTAGAAGAATAAAGACTTAATAGAGAAGTGGAAACAAAGAAAAGTACAATTCCACTGTTAGAGAACAGAGCTTTATAGTTTCCTGTCTTTGAGTGAGGTGGAAAGGGGAGTCATAGCAGAATGTGAACGCCACTCCAGGTTTGGGTTCGACCCACCAAGACCCACCACTAAAGCAACAGTATATCTCCATCAAATATTCACTCTAAATCAAAGACCTGCTCATTTCCTCTTTGCAGACATGCCAGCGGCAAACAATTAAGTGGATGTGTGTTTCTTGCCATCTTCTATGTCTTGTTTTATTAAAATATCTTGTCCACATCCCTTATTGTAGACAATGTTGACAGAGAGGGAACATCATATGTAATACTTTTCTTCTTATTGTTATTATCTTTTTTTTTTTTCGGCTCTTATATGAAAACTCACAGACTGCCAAATCACTTCTCCAACTCCCACTAAAGTGCACGAGAGCACGGAAACAACACCAATCATAGTCTCAGTCAAAATCACAATTAATTGAACAAGTTACACTCATTACATTTACTGAGCGATTATTTTAATGCCATTTTATTTTTTTTGCCCTTGCTGACAAGGTATTTTTTCCAAATATGATCAACTGCTAAAACTGGGATATTTTTGTAATAAAAGAGTATATATCTTTGATCTTAAAATAAGGGAAAAGAAAGCACAAGCAGGTTGCCTATATATGGTCAATAAATGAATATTTCAAAGAAGAGAAATAATTGAAAAACTTGACATGGGCAAAATTACTTCGATTATTGGCTCTGAATGTCAGTTTCGATTAATTTTCGATGGATTTCCCAGCCTTAGTCTCAGTTTTAAATTATGTCAGGCAACGTTGCTGAGATACAGGCCTGAGGCCCAGTATAGGCGTAATAAAAATGATGTTACAGTAGAACACTGCAGTAAAGCTTTGAAACTGCGAAACACGGAAGTGAAAAGTCAGTATACCGCCATTGGTTTTTACAAAGATGCTGGATGTCTAACGCCAGGGCTCATTTCATGACCAAACAGAGCAAAAATGAAATTTACAACAACTTAAATACTAGGATGAATTGGTTTCTGTATGCATTTATTTTATTTATTTTTTTGGTTATATAGATAATTTATTCATTTAATACCTAGTGTTTTAATACAAAACAGGAAAAGCAGACATTGCATCATGCCACTGAGACGCTTGGGGCTAATAATCTTTGATATTACGCTCTAAGTACACTATAAATTCAGAATTAGTATTTTAACATCATATCTACAGGGAGTCGTGTGCAGGAAGCCAGGCCATTCCTCTTTATATTTCCTATGTGTGTATTTGCTGTATGCATGTGTTTCTATGTTACTCTGGGCAGAGGATTGGGGGGAGGGGGGGCTAGGAAATGTTTTTAAACAGCAAATACGTGTTACTTGACAATTTTGTGAAGCAACTCAGTATAGAAATCGGTTGGTAGTTTCAGTTTTGTTGCTCAAATTACCTGAGCCAGTGCTTGTCCTGTTTGCCCTTAATTAACCAGCGTTCAATTCCCCTATTAATTAGCACAAGCTATTAGCAATCTTACATCACTCTTCATTTGTCGACAATTAAAAATGTCTATTATCAAAAGGCATGGCACATGGTTAATTGTGCAAGTGGATCAGCGGCAGGCAAGGACAGGATGGAGCAGAACGCTGAACCTCAGGAGGAGTCAGCGAGGTCCGCTGTAGTTATCATACAACCTTTACAATCTGTCCGTCTTCAATTTGCTGCCTGACACTCTGTCCTCCAGAGAAAAACCGTCTCCCTCAACACAGTCACACTCTGCTGCTGTTCAAACCCAAATGCCCCCTTCTCAGCACTACATCAGTGAGAGAAAGACAGTTCGAATGGTCCTGGACAAGAAGTTTCTTTATGAGGCAGACATGCAATTACCTAAATACCGCAGGCCTTATAAGTAAAAAAAAAAGTATAATGAGATTCAGTACATCCTTTGCACTGTAGGAATTTCTCTTTAGTTCTATTTTTCCTTTTCCCATATTTCTAAAACAGACTTGTGGTTATTTTCACATTACAATATGGGTTAATATCAGAGATGTTCAAATTGCGGTTTTCCAAACTGATTTAAATTTGCAACATTTTAAAAGGCTGATCTATTTCTGATCTATAACATTAATTTTCTTATTCTAATTTTGTTTTAAATTGATATTGCTTGAGGTTAAGTTAGAAAGGCCAATGGTAGAATGGTGGTAGTTTAACAGTATTATAATGTTATGTGCTCATGTTCAAGCACTCGTGACTAGTTAGCAGTAATGTAACAGTAGTGCAACATGTAAAGCTAAACGCCAATTAACTAACTGATGGCCCTGATTTTTCTGATTCCTGAGTTTTGGTGAGCTTGCAATACTTACACACTGCTTGATAACAGGAAAGTTAATATGAACAGCCTGGGAGGATGCTGAGCACTCCATCTATCGGAAAACCTCATTGCAGGAATTATTCTGTTAATGCAAAGTTGTTGTTGCCTGAAAGCATAATATAGAACATTTAAAGTGTACTCAAGATAGTAACCTTTTTTCTTTCTTTTCACCAGTCTAAATACCACATCATAAATAACTGAATCCAACATTACCAAAGCACGAACATATGAGTGAAATGTAGCAAAACATAAAATATTGAAATGTGCCAATATCAAATATACGTGTACTTTTCACTGTTTAAACATAAAAAGGGAAATAACAAAGGAGCATATGTATAAGAAAATAGGTAAGTTTGCCCTTTTTCCTACTCATACTGGTGCAAAATATTGTAGTTTTGGTTCGCTCTTTATTAAGTTACTACAAAATTGATAACAAAAAGGAATATATTGCTGATTGTGTGTGGGATAAAGTGGATATAGAGCAAAATATAGCAAGTAAGACATCACAGGTTAGCGCAGTAAACACCACATAAGGCAAACATGGAGAATTAGAGCAGTGGAGATACTCAACCACTGCCTCACCCCACACCTTAAGCCAGGACAGGTGGGAAACACGCAGGATGGAGCACTGCTGATTGACAGAGCAATTACTGCAAACATGCAGTGTGATGGAGACGCAGACATCTCCAAATAGAATTTCACTTTGCAGTTGCATCGCACGCTTACAGGAGGGATTTTGGTTAAATAAAAAAAAAGCAAAAACCTCCCCGACTGCCTCATCAACTGACTGTCTGGATGACTGTGTGTCAGACTAGCAGCTGTGCACAATTGCTTGAAAAGCAGTTTTCAATTTTATTTGTTGCCTTCCAGAAACAGGAGAGAAAAAAAAACAAAACAAAAAACATTTATCCTTGATCAAGGTTGGCTGGTCCTAACTTTAGAAGCAATGTTTGGCAACCAGTTTCCTCCAACTCTGACTGTTCATCCGTTAGCTCAGTTAGAGGTGTAGCTATTTTTATCCACACATTTACTGGCTGGCGAAGAAGTGGAAAGTTAATTAAAAGGGACACCACGCATCATAACATTTCCAATATATTATACATCATAGATCTAATAAGCTGAAAATGATGTGAAAAGTGTATTTCAGACTACAAGATTGAATTAGCAATCACATCAGAGATATAAACATGTAAACTGTGTTCGTTAGCTTAAACAATGCAAACATAAAGCAATTGCCTGATTATAAAGTTCTATAATTGCCTTTTGACTTTCTTTTACCAAAGACGTGTTTGCATTGACATATTTTAAATCAAATTGGCTGCCGTAAGAGATGTAACATCTTTTATATATAAAGTGACTTTATTTTGAAAACAATACATCATCTCCGTAATTATACAGGATGAGGTACCAAACTCTAAAAAGAGTCAGGCTTGTAAATATGACTCCTTTGGAATCATTAACTCCAAAGCCACTGTTTATACGGGCACTAAATTAAACAATCCAATCAACGGACCTGAGTGGGCTGGACTGTGGAAGTCTGACTGTTATGTTGGCTCTGAGGTATAAGCTAACTATTATCATTACATCCCTGACTAGTGATTATTAGAATTATTTAATCCTATGTTAATTGATATAGAAAATAAATGTTAGTTGCAGCGCATCAATCACCGTCCTGTCATCCAACAGCTTCCCTCTGACTCTGGTCCACACAGAACTGGCATCTGTGGGTAGAGCAGTCAGTTTCCTGCCGTTACCCCACCCTTCACTGCCTCCAACAGCTGCATTACACCATGCTTGCTGACTTTCTATTTAGCTTATCTCAGAAAATAAGGATGCTGAGCAATTCTTTGCTCTAGCAGTTTAACAACCAGCAGACTACAAGGAGTGTGGCTGCATCTACTGTCACCCAGGGGCCGGTTATGTTCAACAGATTAGTACATGAAAATATGGTTTATTCTCTTTTCTCTGACTCATAAACATTTACACTCTTCTTTCACTGTGAATATTAAGTCAGTACCCGAATCTAAGAGTCAATTAATATTTTTTGGAAGTCACAATAAATGATGAATATGGTACAGATGTGTGCAAAGAAACCATTCTGTTTATATTAATCTGTTTTTATGTGTTTCTATGTATATTCATTTTGGTATTCTATGTAAAGTACCATATAATTAGTTAACATTTCAAGGCAATTACTTATCCATAATCACTGGTCTTTTTTGTTTGTTTGTTTTTGTTTTGTGTGACCCATAGCAGGGTTTAATGTCACAGTTAGACCAGGATCTGTTTTCTCTGGTGTCTCTTGTCCAGGGAAAAAAAAACAAACCCAAAAACATGGGGTGAGGGAGGGTCAGAACAAAGGGATTGAATGAGGGATCAAGGACAGATTTTTCCACCTGTAGTAGCAAATGTCCTGCTGGATTGTAATCTGCTAGTTGTCTCACTCTGAGAAGCACAGCTTTGCCGAGGCCAGCCGAGCTCTGCAGCTTCCAGCAGCAAACGATGGCGGGGCCGCAGGACACAAGGCGCCTGCACAGGGAGATAAAGGCTTCAACTCCTGAGCTAAAACTGACGAATCTTTTGATAAATATAGACATGGGGTTCTGGGGAGCAATCTTTCCCTGCTTACTTTGCCTAGTTCTCTCCACCCTGTCCACCTGTCTCAGTAATCTCAGTCTTGTACTTTGTTTTTTTTTTCCTTTTCCCCTCCTCTCAGTCTGTTTCTGTCTTTTCCTCCCTCTCTTTTTTCTCTCATCTTGCTTTTTTCATCCTGTCCTGTGTGAGTTTGAACCAGACAGGCGAAGCTCTCCACTCTACCTTTTTATTTATTCCATATCTGTAACTGTCAAAAAGAAGATTGTTACTTTAAAGACCGTCTGCGCTTTGTTGTGCTCATGGAAAGTCAAATAGAGGAGGTTGTGTTAAAAGCATCTTGACCACTTTGTGAGGACTAAAACCAGTGACAAGAGGTCAGCTCAAGTCTTGGAAGCCTCAGACAGCTGAACGTTGTTTTACAAGTGCATGAGACACGATACCTCTAATATGACACAGTGCTGAGAAGAGCAGCAAAAACAGTAGTCTTAGGAGACAAATAGAGTCAGGTATCAGCAACAGTACCTTCTAATTCATCTGTCACTTAAACACCTAAAAAAGCATGTAAAGGGTTGCATGAAAAAGAGAAGAATTGTGATGTAAGTGTTCCAACAAGACTCCTGTACAGATTAATGGCTTACGCTACAGGATTATATTAAATTAGAAGTCAAAACTACTGAGAAAGGGGCCACTGGGTGGCATAGTGGTTAGAGCAAGCGCCCCATGTACTGAGGCTACAAGTCCCCCTGCAGCGGTCACAGGTTTGACTCCCAGCCTGTGACCCTTCACTGCATGACCGCCCCCGCCCCTCCTCCTCCTCCTCCTCCTCCCCCCCACCTTCTCCTTCCTGTCCAGCTACTGCTAATGAAGGCCACTGGAGCCAAAAATACTTTTGAAGAAAGGAAAAAAAAAATAATGAGAAAGTAGAATTTTTTTCTTCATAATCTGAGACACTTATATCTATTGGGTAGATATAAAATTGTAAGTGTGGTTATCACTTTACTTCATATAATAGCTCTGTCCAAAGAGCAATTTATTTGACAGTCTTGCTGAAGAAATTAATGCCTATCAGGGTACCATGAAATATGACATGTAACAGGGAAGCACTCACACTCAACTGTGTCTTTGCAGACCTGTCTAAAGGTTGGGTCATGCTTCTCTGACTCTGTCACTTCATAGACACACAGTCGTAAATGACGGAGACGTGAACATTTCACACTCCTCCGATGCTCAGAGAGTGTTAAAGCAATTTACCGCCAGGACGATAGGGGGTGTAGCGTTTTTTTCCGGAGACCAGCTTGATATCCTGTCTGTATTTGTCGGATAAATAAACAATGAACAGCTGCCTACAGACCTGGCAACACTTCCGAAACAAACCCAGAAGGCGGGTCATGTAGAAACTCCGAATATGTTGGACCTCCTCTCTGAAACTGAATGGAGAATGGAGACCGAGAGAGAGAGAGAGAGAGAGAGAGCGAGAGCGACTTGTGATGGAGCTGGAAATGATCAACACTGAACAGAAAATGCTCCATGTGGTATGTTTTAGAAAGCAGGTTATGGAAAACCAAGTATGTTGAATAGGAATGCAGGAAACTCTTTTTTATGTTACAGTAAAAAAAAAAAAGTCTTATCTTTCCATGCATTCATTTTATTGCTTTTCAAATGTCGGTTTTCTTAACAATGCAGGTCATACTGAACATAGCCTATTATATGCATTAGAAATGAAGGAAGCAGAACAGAGAAAAAAGAAAAGTTTCCCAACTTTATAAGCACCCCTCCCTCCTCTTTGTTTCCTCTACATGCACCTATATATGTTTTTCTGAATGTTTTAATTTTTTGATATATACATA
>JBAMYA010000019.1:16199703-16213570 GCA_037176975.1 Arrhamphus sclerolepis
ATACATACATATATATATATATATATATATATATATATATATATATATATATATATATGGCGGTGTTGTGGTAAGATGAGGAAACCGGAGGAGTGAGGTAGCTGACCAATCACAGGCGTGTTTTATCTATCTTCGTCGTTTTTACAGATAATTAAAGAAATGGGGAGACATCCGTCACCCGCTGGTGAGCTGCTGCACAACATCGGAGAGGGCTCTGCATGTCTGCGTATTGACGGAGTTGGAGAAGCCAAAATCAGGCTTTACCCGTGATAGTAACTCCCTTCAGTGATTCCAGGTAAAGTAGACAGGATCACCACATGTGTAACTGTCACTGCTCATCTTTTCCTTTTCAAAATGACAAGAACACAGCCTGGAATTTCTTGTAAAGTTCAGTAAGTTGATATTCCTCCCCATTGTGTCCTCCATTCAGTGCCTTTCCACCTTTTCTGCACAAAGAGATCTTTTAGCACTTTATCATCCAAGACGGGATGGATGTGTAGCTTATTTGCTTTGGAGCTATGTGACACTACACTCCAGTAGTAGTACATCAGATAGTTGTTTTGGAGCTATGCGTCTTACACTCTACAGAATCAGAGCAGTACACCATGACTGTCTGAAGACAGAAAATAATGAGAAATGAAGGAGCTGTGTGATTTGTTTTGGCTTGTTGCTTTCTTTACCAGAAGTGTTCACATCTGGAAAACAATCCAGACGCAGCATGTTACAACTAGTGCTGCCACCTAGTGGATAAAAATAGCAGCATTATCACAGTACTCAGGTAGCATCTATTTCAGAACAGGAACTTGCAAACACTTCAAAGGTAAATAAATATATGACAAAAACAGAGAGCAGAATAAGCTCTGAAATCATGAAAACAGTCATACATCTGCATGCACAACAGCAACAGCTGCAACTGAACCATAAGAAATCAAAACAGAGAGAGCAAAGAGGTTGGATTGAGCTGCATCAGGTTGTGCTGTGCTATATTGTAGACAGCAGTTCATCTTTCCTGTCTACAGTGTCATGCCCATTGTCTCTCCTCATTAGCCTGCGGCCGGCATGCTACGCCACGGCTGGTGCAGGCACGAGGCTCGCAAACGAATGCAGCTCAGGGTGGCAGATGCCTGGCGTTTCCGCCGATGCCCTCCATCAACGGATGACAGATGTCAGGGCTCCTCTTGGACCGCAACACTTTATCACGCCACCCTGTTCTCCACACTGCTGGATACACCAGCCTGCTTGGCACACGTATTCTCTGCACCATCCCCATTCCCTCCAGCCACACCTATTCATTCACGCACACACACAGACACACACACAAGAACGTACACATCCCTGCATCCATCAGTCAAGCATTATTACATCAGACAGCCATCATACTTGCAACCAATGGATCACATGCTAATGCACCCATATGCATCCACCCTGGAAATCTAAAGTTTCACCTCTTATGATGAAACTGTGCATGTGCGCATGTTAGGCACCGTGCCTTTTTGCTGCTGGGCGGATACAAAAAGTATTTTGAATTTTTAAAGTGTTTGAATATATCAGTAATATAAATGGCTGCAATAGCAAAGAGAAAAGGAAAAGACTGTACAGCAAGTGAAAAGTAAGGTGTGCTAATGTTACTGCCCACTTACCATTTTGGTCTGCTGGTAGATTTGACTACAGGAGACATGCCGTCTCTGTAGAGGCTCTTGGTCTTGGAGAAGTTGACCACGTTGAAAATGACCCTCTGAAAGACAGACATTACATGCAAACATTGAGTGGAAATTTTGCAAAGAGGGAGCACTATGGCACTGTACTTTTCACTGGTCTGAAGACCACAATGTGGCATGAAAGCTAGTTTGAAAATGTTCTGGAACGACACTTGAAAATGTACTTGAAAATTAGAAGATCTTTAGAAAATCATCATTAAGAGGAAAAAACCCAAGAAGCATGGGGCTGATTCAACTAAAAGAAAAGGACTCCTCTATATCTGGCAGCAGTTGTCCCAGTTCAGTTATTCTATTTATTTTCTTTTGTTTTTGTGTTTCAATCATTTCCACCTAGTGCTGCACAGAAGGGGTATTGTTACTACCACCAGCAGTAGTGTTGACAACACACATAATCATAACACATTAAGATTACACCTTGGAAATAAGGGCACTTTAATATCCTGCAGACGATCCCATGTTGTGGTTACAAAGCTCCTGATAAAAGGCAGCAGCTCAGAGGTGTGCCAGCCTCTAATCTAGAAGGACATTACAGTTCTCCCTATAGGGAAGCTGCCTGGCCAAAAAACATTAAGCTTTGCCCAAAGCACAGAGGATGGCTATGGTGTCTGGCTTTCCACCTGCTCTCGTCTAAAGACTTTCTCTAGCTAGAATATTCTGGAACAGCTCTTCCCTCTTCACCTCGTCCCATCTGCAGTAACATTAGAATCAGATCAAGTGTAAATACTCAGAGAAAAAAAATGACATATATTACTCGCATACACACACACACACTGCAGCAGGGTAAATGAATCCTATTGATGAAGCATATCAAATTACCAACTAAGTCCAGGTGGTGGAAGTTAGCTGGGTACTACTGAAATCCTATTACAGGCTCCCTACCCTCTTCTCCCTCTTTTTCTTTTCCTTCTCCCCCCCACCACATCCATTTTTGCTTTTTTCTCCTGCCTAGCATCAGAGGAATGGGGATTGCGGATTGTGGCAGGCTGATTCAGACTTAGGTAAAATGACATCTAACTGATGTTGAGACTGGCAGCAGGCTCCTGTTGCAGGGAGATAAGACTATTGCTGCTGGCATTTCAATTACACTTTACTGCCCCGCACATCTGTTGCGAGAGCTACTTTTCAGCTTTTTCCCCTCAGGCAAATACAGCCTTACTCTGACTCCACTGGCTTTCTTTGACTGCACACCCTCTTTCCCCATTCTTTATCCACAACAAATTCAGATTGTCTTCCTCCTTAGATTCACTCTACCCACTGTTTGTAATCTATTTGTTCGGCCTGTTTAACTCAGAGGGAGCTGAGACTTGACAGATGACAGAGACACAGGCAAAAAGGAAGAAAGAGAAGGCTGAATCACAGGCGCAATCATACGCAAATTAAGGGTGAGAGACAGTCAAGCGGAGAAAAAGGTGGCATACTGAGGCAGAAACAGGAAAGACAAAGAGATGGGAAAATAATTGCTCTACAGAGATAAATAATGGTTGGGAGAGAATTATTGTGGGTAGGAACGTAAAGTAAATGGAGTCCCCCTGGCTGGCGACTGATGAAGAGGACAAAAACAGGTGGACTGATGGTTATGTACAGAAGTACATGGCAACCAAACTTCTCCCACTGTGGCTCTCTGATTTAATTGAAGAAAAAAAAAAGAATAACAAGCACACTGAGAATCCACGTAAAGATTATAGTCAGAAACCCATTGGTAGAAAAGTTAGAATAGAAAAGGCCATAGTTCTTCAGGCTTAGGGAGCATGTCTTTCCATGACATAATTCAATTCCTCCACTGCGTTGTGTTCAAGCAATCTGAAAGGACCAGTGCAATTTTGCTATTCATTTCTGCATGAAATTCTGTCTGCATTCCCATCTTCTTATCACATATACAAGCACAAAGATATTTTTGGTTTCATGAAAAGCAGACTCTGTATATCCCAAGTCTCTCCCCCTTTCACCTCGACTCATCCAAGATGATCTTGATTTGACTTTTCATATTCCACATCAAGACTCTGTTGTAACTCTCCAATAGTCCATTTAGCTCCAATGATTTGTCTACCACTGCCACATTAACAGATAGGGTGCCTGGTGAACAGACATTCTGCTTTCTTAATTACTTCTCACAATGATGTTAGTTTGACTGTTCTCAAAGACTTAAATCACAGCTTCCCTTTCTTTGTCCTTGAAGATGTTCACCTTCCATCAAGAAAGTTAGATATAAATCACTGACCTTTGTGTCCACTGTAAGTTGTTTATTGGATTTTACTCACATAAATAAAAGTGTGGATCGCTGTGAAACCGCTTGGGATGGAAATTCAAGATTCCATATACATTGTAACTGTTGGATAAGTTCTCCTCTGTTTAATGTTGGTTGCATGTTTCACATATTTGGGTTATTTTATTCCTCTTTCAAATGTTCTGTCTTCTTTGTCCAAAACATGAACATTATATAACGTTATATCCTTAAAGAAGTGCGGTGCAGGTGGACCTCTGAATCTTTACCTGAACAGCTGGCTCTCTTGCGTTGTGCCTTGCTCTTTGTGGAGTTGTTTAGTTCCTCAAATGTAAAGGTCCAGGAACTTCTCCCTGAACTTGACTGTATAAACAACTCTGCTCAGGTTCTGTTAAATGTTTTGTCTTTAAGGTAAACAAGTTTTTAATTGAGGGTGCTGTTGGGTTAAAGTGCATGTTGGATGCCATGTTTGGAAAATATGTTCTCAGATACTCCTGCTACATATGTAATGGCAACATTTTTGTGCTTCTTCTGTTCCCCTCTGATTACCGCTGTGGTATTTTTGCCCGATTTCTTGGCTGTCTTGACAAAGGCCCTGTTGGGATTGCTGGTTTTGATGTGCGATCTTGATGTGCTTGCGCTCCCTTTCTTTTTCCTCATGACTCCTCCTGTCTTAGTGGGAATATTCTCAGTCTGATGGTGTACATTTCTGATGACAGGGAGTTTGTGTTCCAGAGGTTGGTGTGTCTCAAAATGCAGGTATTGGTTTGTGTGTGAAAGTATCCAGAATACTTCAATGTCCAGACTTTTGTTCTCCTCCATGTGCAAAGAAAAATAAAATGTAATGAATAAAATGATGTTCTCATACCAATGTTCTCATTGAAAGCCTCCACTTCTTTGGTTTGCACTTTGACTTAGCTATGTTGGCAACAAATGACAAAAGAGAAATCTGAAATGGGTGGTGGAGATGCAGAGGTCCAGCAAGGCACATATTTGGCCCGGAGTGAAAGTGGTCTTGATGTTTAAGGTTTCATCTTGGTGCAGTGATTTCCCGATGGTCTCCACAGCCTCAACGTTATGGTAGGTCTGCATGTGAATAGGGAAGTGACATCAAAAGACAGAATGGTTTCACCTGGAGCCAGTTTCAGATACTGGCTTTTGCTGATTAAATTTGTGGTGTTGTGCATGTGAGGTAGGGTTTTTCCAACTGACACAGCCTTCTGGAAAGAAAGTGAAACATCTTCAGGGACCAAGAAAAAGAAGTCCATTTGCCTCAAGACTTTGCGAATTATCATGACCTGGATAGCTGAAAAACTGCACTAGCCTTTCATTTGCTTGTGAAACTTCTGCTTTTTAATCTCTCTCTCTATTCTAAGGTGGCTGACGTGTTTGTTTGTATGAGTTTGTGTTTGACTTCCAGGGAAGTGCAACTAAATCAATTTCAAAAGCTGAAGTTGAAAGAATATCATATCATATCATATTATATCAGATAAATTAGTTATTGTGGTTGTCAGTGACAGATAAAGCAGACAACATGTTAGACTTTGTTTTCAGCTTCAGTCCGGCACTGGATATGTTTACATGCACAACACTATATCAATATTAACCAGGTTAAAATCCTATTTGGAATGAAAACATGTCAAATAATATATTTAGAGTAAGCAATAAAGTGAAGCTATGCAGATAATACAGGCATAAGCTGTAGTTGTGTAGTTGCATTATTACACTACAGTACTGCTGCAGACCTTCAGCTCTGGCAGCCCCTTCCCTTAGTGTAAAAATGGAAAGTTCTGTAGATAAAATGAATGAATAAATATGAAGACTTTTAGGGCAAAGAGAAATTCAAATGATGGTCACTGTCTCGAGGGATACTGACATAATGAAAGCTTTGAATGAGTGCGGAGTGTGATGTTGGTAACATGGAAGCAGGAAAATGAATGACATATCCCAAATACAACTCATGATTATGACATATTCAGAATACTGAATCCAAATGTTATTTAGGATAAGTTTAAATATAGTGCATGTAACTGGTTTCTAACAAGGAGAGGTTTTTTTTTTTTTTCTATAATCATTCAATATCAACTTGAATACATGATGATGAGTTGACAATGAATCAATGTCAAGAGACAGACACCAACCTTACATTGTCTAAATTACTGCAAGGAAATACACACTATCAAAAAATAAGTAAATTTAAAAAAATAAGGGGAATTCATAGCCACTTCACTATGAAAAACAATAAACAACACATCAAATATTTATATTTGTAATTTCATCAATTTGCAAAAAATTTAGAATTCCAGTCTACTTAAATTGCTAATTATGCTTTTAAAAAAGCATCTTCTGTCATAAAACAGTGTCATCAGTTTCTCACCACAAACAAATTGCCACCAATGTCCATCATTAATATTATAATGCTAGATGTAATAGTCTACACATTTTCCACATAAAGTTAAGCTCACTTTACTTCACATTTTCACCTAAAATTCTCTTGTATGACTTCTGGTATTTAAAAATGATCTGGTCTGTAGTATAAAAAACATATTGTGGAACAGTGTAATATTTTCATACAGTATGGAGTCACTCATCAGCATGACAGAGGAAAACTAAACATCAACTTTTCGTTAGAAGTTCAACAGATGCTGCTTTTGAACTCTTTGACATGGACATTTGCACTCGTTGCACACACACTAAACACTTCATACTATCAGGTCGTCATTTGATAGAGAATTTAAGGAAAGCAGGAGGACAAATTAGACAGCAAATGTTTGGCAAGCAAACAACTTAATGGTAAGAAGGAGGGGTTAAGTTGGAGCAAAATGAATCTGTGCAAGTACCAAGACACTGAAGATAACTTGTGTAGTTTAAGAAAGAGCAGAATAAAAGTGCAAAAACAAGGGCTATTTAAGTGCAGGGTCTGCACTGCACATGTACAAACATAGTGAATAATTGCCGAAAACTATTACAAGCTTGTGTTTGTGACTATGAATTGTGAGTTTGTGTTTGACCAATAACCTTAATTCTCTCACACACAAAAACACACGGTTGGACACAGAGACATACAAAACGCACTGATTTTCACAGCGTTAAAAATCTAACAAACTGCTTCAGGGCCAATTCTCCAGATCGTTAAAACTTACACACAACAGGGACCAATTTAGAAAGCATCACATGTGTATGTGTGTGCATGTATCTGTACATGTGTGCAACCCTCAAAGATTTAATTAGGCTGGGAGCAGTTAGAAGAGATTAACATCCCTGCTGTCTGAGCTGTCATGTCGACAGAGCGTGTCAAAATCCTGCTCCATCTCTATCTGTGATGAATGGAACACTGGAACAGGTGTATTTGGTGTTGCAACATGAATGCAAACACTTACTAACAGCACACTATAGAGATGATAACAGACATCCTTACATGCTGCATGCAAAACAAACTTTTCGGTAAATGACAGTTTAAACTGAGATCCTGTCATGAGCAGAAACAATTAAACATAGAAGGCAGTTTGCCTCCGTGACAACAGTTGAAACTCCTTTAGCTCAGAGAATGTTACAAGATGCAAAATTTAAATGAACCTTAATGACGCAATAAGTAAAATTTTTACTCTCTCACAGCTGCAAATAGCAATAATGAATCTATCGGGAGTCAGTGTGGTAGCTGATCAAAACCAATGACTCAAGAAATAGTTCCTTGCAAAGCTAAAGGCAAAAAGAAAGAGAGAAATGAAACAAAAGCTTAAATGTCTTGTTTTTTAAACATTTCATACTGAACAAAGTGTTAAATTGATGTTTGAGCTGTGTAGTAGTGATAAAGGAAGAGCATTCAAAACATTTCAGTTGGCAGTCTAAAGCACTCATTTCTAACCCCATCCTGTTTGTTAACCTTCAACCAGACTTCTCAGCCACAGGACCAGGAACTAAAATAGCTTTTCTGGATCTGCTTCAGGATAAGATTACGATTAGGACCAAAGACTGCCTTTTGATCCCCATCGATCCAGCATGTGGCCAGATAGCATTGCTTCCTGGAAGAAGCACAGATAAATTATTAAAGAAACTAAATTTGTAAATCCTAAATTTGAAGACTATGATCTCTGCAAGGCATGGGCACTTTGTTCTTTGGGTGACAAAGGTTGGGGGTGAGCAAATAAAAATAACTCATGTTAAGCCAATGAAAAAAAAACAAAAAAAAACTGGTGAACAGATTAAGTAATAAAAAGCAGTCTTATTAAATGCATACAGGTACAATTCAAATAATTAATGTAATTGATTGTAAGCAGCACTTTGGTCAACTGAGACTCTTTTAAATGTGCTACTAGTGTTTTTAGAAGTAGAAACTGAACCTTTTATAGGAGATCATCATTTATATCTACACAATGCTATGAATGAATGTAAACAATCCCTGGTGAAAGTTTTTTGTAGCAACTGTTAGACTTGGTGCTGTATGGAAACCAAAACACAAATCACCTATCACAGTCCCATTACACACACCCAATTCTGTAAACATATTTTGAAATTTTATGGTACTCCTTAAGTGTCCACGGTTTCTTCAATACTCCCACTATAGGGGCTTTCCCGATAATATTTCAAAACTACTTTAAAGAACTGTGGTTCACCTACTCCACACGGTTGGACAGAGAGCAAGTGACCAGATCAGTGGGCGCTGGCCGTTACCGAGCGATACAAACTGGCTGATAGGCGCTGGCAGCTCTGCCTGCTTCTCTCTAGTTGTTTTTGATCAGTCTGATCACTGACGCACATTGGGCCCATTACCCAGCGTAATGAGCAGTTATCCGACACCACCAAAAAGGGCAAATACACACACAATAGTTTCACAACATATCCTGACATTCATATGCAACAGTGTATTACATCATTATAATATGCTATAATAATGTTGAAGTATGTGGACGTCACGTCACATTCATACTGCACTGCCACTAACTTACTCTGTGTGATGTTATTAAAGACATTACTTTGTTGGCAAACATGTAACGTAAACTTAAAAGGAAAATATTGGCACTCATGGTTATACAAGTGGTGATCCAGTTTACTTTGCCTGTAATAACTAACAAGACGTCACTAGTATGGGGGCTAACTGGAAAGACACAGATCTGTAAAGCCCCTGATGAATGCTGCCCCCCTTACATGTTCTGCAGTACTCAGGGAGGCTCTATTGTGTCTTTCAGGGTAAGAGTGGATGACAAAAAAGAAAGACGTGTACAAAATATACTAAAAATATGTGAAGAATATGGTTAATTCTTCCTGACTCCTGTAGAGAATTAACTCAGTACTGACATATCTTTTCCACTTTGCTTGCATAAAACCAGTCTCCCCTTCTCTTTTGTATCTGTACAGTAGGAACTATTTTGGTTTCTTGAACTCATTGGACTGGTTCCTCGAGAAGCACCCTGCAGCGGTTCAAAAGCATGTCCACTCTCTGCGCTAAATATATGTGTAAAATCTATTTTGGTGTCCCACAGACTGCAGAACAGCCACCTAACGGCAGTAGTGCACCAGCAGCTGTGAATCACAGCCATTCAAGTTAATGGGAGTGGCTGCACAAGAAGCACCCTACGGAGGTTTAGAGGAGGGACAGATACAAGCTGAATCTGTTTTTGGTACTGGACTGAAGCTGGGGTTTCTTTGTTTTTTGTTTTTTTTAATTCATTATTTTTTATTCCATCTTAGCAACCACAGAAGTGGAATAGAGCTTTTCTTCGGATTTGGAGAGACTCCCTACAGTGTTATTCTAGAGTTCCACTTAGGCAGGGCAGCTCAACTGTGGTTAAGCCTTGAAAGCCTGGTGACAGTGAGGAAGGCCACAAGGCAGCAATAGGTGGGAATAACATTTTGACAGGGACACAGAGGGAAAGTTTGAGCCGCTCTCAGAGAGGATGGAGGTCAGGGTCTTGTGTGTGTAGGGCGGGACATGTGTTTGCGTGTCAGAGAAAAAGAGAACAAGCACGGCTCCTTGGGGAGTACATGCATGACCTTGAGTAAAACTGTTATACATTCTTCAAATGAGTGCTCACAAAGTTGCACACTGACAATGTCACCCAGTACAACTGAAAACGTCAGTAACGTTGCTGGAAGTACCCTACCTTACCAATGGACACACAGGCACAACCCTCACACCTCACTGTTTCTGATCTTGTTTACCTTAGCATCTCTTCTTTTTTTTTTGTTTCCCTTAAATGTAATCCTGTTAAAGAGACTTTGGGTCCCCAATGAGAAATGTAAGCTCAAGTCGCTGAGACAAGCAGAAGGAGGATGTGATTCTTTAAACACATTAGAGGGAGGCAAACACAGCGACGCAGAAAAGAAGACTAGTCTACCACCTTCTCAGTCAGCTCTATTTAACACATTCACAGAGGTAAACTTACAAAACAACAGTAATATTCCAAACAGAGTTTTGGTTTGTTTGTACTTAGTCTGCAATGCCCTGTGGAAAAACTGAGCTAATATGCGGGTAAAGTTTTGAGATACCTTGCTATTGATCCTGGGGGGCATGAGTCCTGGTGGCAGCCTTTTAAATGTCAGCTTTTAATTTCCTTCTCCCTCCTTCAGTGAAAAAGATTTATTCAAAGCAGTGCTGCTCCAGGAGATATCAGATAGCATGGTGACAGTCTTTTAAAGAGCTTTTGTTTGGTTTAGGCATTCATGGCTTTTTGTATCAGCTTCTTTTATTCAAAAAGAGGAAGAGGAAGTTTCTGTATTGGGCGCTGCATTGAAAGGCAATCTCCATCTTCCATTGTACGTCAATGTCCAACTGGAACTTCTTTAATTAGAGCTTCGCTTTAGTGAGTGACACCAAGGGCCAATACCCTCCAGACACTGATGGAGGTCACATGCAGAGCCACACATATAGCCATATATGCTGCAAAAAAAAAAAAAAAGCAATAACAGAATTTAAAAAAACCTAATATTATATTTTACACCCCATGCAATGCTCCTCCTGTGATAAACATTACTTCACCTTTAAAGAATTTAATTTAATTCCTAAGCCGCATTTTGGAAATGAGTTTGACAAACCTTCGTACTATCATTAATCCATATTGCGACTTTAAAAAAAATGTCTGGTTTGTGTGCAAGTTTACAAGCTGATACACACACACACACACACACACACAAAGTGTGGAATGCTTCATGGTCAGCTAGCCACAGACTGTCAGAGCTGCAGACATGTGATGTCTGATTAATTGACAGGGCGTTTGGTCAACTGTCAGAGACACTGTGTTCTTTGAACATGCAGTTGCCTTATTAACAACATCCTGCAAATGTCTCCCATCACACCCATGAACATGGATATCTGAAGTATGAAACTTCACCAACATTGTGTGTACACTTCACATTAAGCGACATGTTTTTCTACAACTATTTCACTCTCACCTTTTGACCCTAAAAGGTCCATAATCTGCATTAACTGTCTGATTAAATTTGTTTTCTGAGGCTTCTAAATAGGGGAGTTAATGTTGTTTTTACCACAAATTACCCACCCCATCAAATCTCTGTCATGACGAAAAGCTGTTTTGGTGTGTTCATTAATGATTAAGTGGCTGTGCTCTGATTGGTTGTTGCTGTGATGAATGAGCTGATTGGCCGTGAAGCTACATTCGCAGAAGTTATCGGAGTTTATCCGCCGACCAACCCGAGCGGCTAAATGACGGGCCTTAAGAGCGGCTGTGTACGGAAAAGTAGGAAGTGACGTCATGGTCAACATTTATTTTTGTTTATTGTATTTATCATTTGCACTGCTGAGCACAAGTGTGGGGATCACAATAAAAACCACCACCAACAACCCAGCTTGCCATCAGTCTTTATTACACAACCCGAACCTCATCACATCCTGATATAGAGTATATTTCTGATTGTATGATCAACTGTTTGAGAGCAACGCAGCTCAAAAAAACTCAAAGCTGGATCAAAGCTGGTGGACTCACCATCGCTGAGAAAGACAATCCAGTCTTTTATACATCCTCCGTTCAATAATCCTAACTTGGCTGGAGCCAGCAAGACCTCAGCATCAGCTGTTCATGGAGCCAAAGACAGACAGGAGGTTGCGTGGATTTACCACCCTCGCTGATGAGGAGAGCAGGAGTTGTGGGGGAGCTGCGACAGGTGCCAACCAGGTGTCCCAAGGATCAAACACACGGGAGGATACAAAGAAGAGATGCAGCGTTTTCCGCAGCTTCCAGGAAGCTGCAGAAAAAGAGTTTTGACTTCACCAGCAACCGCTGAGTCTCCTGTGGGAATGTTGATGCTTTTGCGTGGAAGTGGAGCCGAAGTCTGCTAAGGCAAGATAGAATCCCTGACAGAAACAGGGGTAGCATTTTAACTCCTCCATAATTGGTCTTACTTAGACCTTTATTATTATTATTATTATTTGTGTAGATGTGAAAATGTTGCTGTTTATTGGCTGGAGCTATAGGTAGCAGTTGTCAGCTGCTGAGCAAGTCTTCTAGAAGTCTTCCAAGGTTGGAGAAACAGTCTGGAGTGAAGAACAATACATGTTTCATCCTTAAGACTTCTTTGTATCATACAAGTCAATTGAGCCTCAGAGGTTCAGTCCTCCAGGAGTCCAGCAGACAGTAGGCTGGTCTTCTGTTGGAGTTGGATCCAAACAAGTCCATGTAAATTGTTACAAAACAATTTTCAGAACAGGTTTTCTGATTGGATCATTACTGGATCGTGAAGGAGGTGACAATAGGATTTGATGTTCAGGTCATGTCTATTTGACATGCCAGATTATCGTTATTTAACTACACTGAGGTAAAGCCAGATTTAAACTTTATGGGACCTTTACAGAGAACTGGTTCTCATGTGTCCAGTCGTGAGTGGTGATGTGGTGCTAAAAGTCAGCTGCAGCACTTCTCTTCTATACTTCTCTTCCCTCCTAACTCACATCGTCAACCTTCTTCCCCTTTGTAATCCTCCTTAAACATGCTAAAGTTAAATTGCTCATTCTGTAGTAAGCATTCCATTCTATTTATCGTTCTTCTGGTGTCCCCCTCCACCCCACCCCGCCACACACCTCTTCTTTTCAGGCAGGGCTGTGCTGTCAGGCCCTTCCAGAGCGCTGGGGTTGTCAGGAGTGATGGATGACTATCAACCTTCTGCTGTCTTCCACTAAGCTCCTGGGAGATTTACAGGCACGCTGACTACCAGGCATGAAAACCAATCTCTCTTTCTCATTCCTTCCTCCCTTCTTCAATCCACACCTGCCTCGCTCCTTCCATCTCACTCCCTCAATTTCAACATTACCACCATTCCAAAAAAAACAAAAAAAACCCCAAAACTTTCATAATAGAGAGATGTGTGCAAAACAACATTGGAATTTGAGTGTAGACAGAGGGAAGCGATTGCTCCTCCTGAGGGTTATTGTGGATGTGTCAGGGGGGAATAGCATGTTCATAGTGTTGCGCCTGGTCTTTGAGAGCCTATCCTCCCCATCTTTATCTTCTACATTGCTTCCAGCTCCTTCAAAAAATTGCAACACATACATCCATCCACATTCCTCTTGCTGTTAGTAATTACAACATTGGGGAAAGGTATCGGGCTAATTGCTGTCTCAAAATAGTAATTGCTTTATAATCGCCACCATTTTTTGGTAATGATCGTTCAAAGGCATTATGTTATTGCAATTAAATGGTTTCATTATTATTCTTGTCTACACTAATTGAAAAAAAAACTCTTTTTTTCCCCTCCCCATGGCTGGAGTCCTAAATAAAGAAGAATAAAAGAAAATTCTTTGCTGTTATGGAGACATAAAGAATATCAAAGATATAAAGAACATAATAAACTACTTCCATGTGTAAGGTAATACACATAAGCCACGTAACCTAACAAGAATGTTTTTGGACTGTTGGTATAAAATTTCATCAGAAGAGGGGTATTTCCTCTGTCCATCCAGCTAACTGGTACTAACTAT
>JBAMYA010000019.1:16230711-16244806 GCA_037176975.1 Arrhamphus sclerolepis
TGCACGATACTCTTCCGATCGAGCATATATAGAGAGGAGAGAGGGGGGGTGGGGTGGTATATACACACACACACACACACACACACACACACACACATATATATATATATATATATATATGCATATATACACACACACACATATATATATAATAGATGTTTATGGATGTGTTCACACACACACATTGAGTCAGTTAGTGACCAGTTGAGTTGGAGACTAGTTGAGTCCTCAAAGCTTCCCCTTTATCTACAGCCAGCGCCCCTGACATGTTAACAGTACTGAGCTACTGATGTCGGTGTGCACTTTTGCTCATCAGCAATGAGTACTATTTTCCTTTTTAACAAAATTCCCATTTTTGTAACCAACAACATCAATGTAGTAAAGTTGGTTTTCTTCTTATCTGCAATCTAACCAAGATCCAGATTAGTACATTTGTAATCCTTCTGTCTCCAAGATTATTTCTAACTCTTTTTACCAGATGCCGTCTAACCCAAAGCCTGCACAGAAAAACCTTCACAAAGTTGAAGTAAAGATTTCTCCTCAAGCTTCCACGCTGACTGACCGCCTGGGGCCTCAACAACAGGATCACACTTCTGCTGTAACAAAGCTTTCTGTGCATATGATTTTGGGTTCGTGTCAGAATTAGTGGAAATCATCTCACAGTAGTCTAATGTCTTTAATTAATCAAATTCAAAATTTCTTTTTGAGATCCATGTTGGCTTGATCTCTTCACTTCTCTTCACTAGAGTAAATATTAAATTTTTCTTTATCAGAAAGGTATGTATGTGCATTCATATCTTTATTAAAGACAGCAGCTACTCTCTTGTCACAACATTCCCTGCTGAAAATCTTGCAGTTGCAGGAACAGAGAGAGACAAGAAGAGAGGGTGAGAAAGAGAGATGAGGGTAGGACCGCTGTCTGTTTTCTCACTCTGTGAGGAGTTGACAGGTAAAGAAATAGATCATTGGTCTATGACAGCTCAGTATGACCTCACGCTATCATCCAGTATGCTGTCTGTGGAATGAGCGTGCTGATGGAAGTCATAACCAGTCCATTCATGCCCCAACTACTTAACGGCAAGTCCTCTGTTCTCTCCTGACAGATTCACACACATTTTACCCCTGACATCTATGCACTGTCCTTGACAGCCGTTAATGTTAATGAGAGTGTATTATATGAAGAGTTATTTTGTCAGCTTAGCAGCGGCACAAAAACTGCTGGTGGAGAAGCTGCTCCTTGGTCATGTGGCAGACTGGTCTGCCTTCTGCACAGTATGTTAGGACAGGCTTCAGTCCAGCGACTCCAGCATCCCTGAACTGGAAAAAGTGGGTCAGAACAACAAATGAATGGCATGAATAATTGTTTCAGACGAAGACTGAGGGTAAACCGAGGTGAACGGAGGCTTGGTTCTGGCAGTTTGCTGGTCTCAGCTGCCATGTAACTGCCAGATCAGTAAAACAGGGATTAACCACTGGCCTCAACCTCTCTGTCAACTTTCCTCTCTTGTCTACTCACTCCTTTATTCTCCTTTATCCTCATCTCTTCAACTCTCTTCCATTTTATGCCCCTATACTTCCTCATTTTTCCTCTGATGTCTCCAATCATAATTCCTCATGCTCTTCCACAGTGCTCCATCTCTTTTTACTATCTTTATTTGAAAAGTAATGCAATTGAGTTTTATTGACAAAAAAGAAAAAAAGAAAAGAAAAACAAGGATGAAGAGAACTGAGTAACGCTCAGATTATCCTACAACACTGTCAGTATAAATATTGAAAATGATCACCCCAAAAATCAAATTTTTAAGAAGATAAAAAGTTCACTGATTAGTCTCATGTAGTACACCAAATTTATAATGGCAAAATTTCAGTCAGTTGGAAGTAAAAACAGCAGAGAGAAAGTAGGGGAGAACATTGAGGGGGAAAAAATATAGCATCTTCTTCTTTTTAGGCATCCCAGCTGTCAATGCGATGCATTACGGGATACAAAGCAAGCCATTACTGTTTAGCATTTGTTGAATCTTCGAGTGGCCAAATAGTGACAGGTCTATTTCTCTACCGTTAGCGAGAGATGCAGGCAGAGCAGAAGACACCTAATTACCCAGCACTGTGAGGCATAATGAAAGTCTTGATAAGCCTGGTAACAGAATAAGCTGTGTGCTAGTTTGTGTGTACGTGCATGAACAGATTTATATGGATGCGTGCACTTTTATGTGTAGCCAAGACTGCATGTGCTATTGTTTTCTTATGTGTGTGTATCTGTGTGGGTATGCACGTCTGTTGTTTCATTCTGAGTGTGTCTCCTTGAGTATCCTTTCTTGTCCAATGATGGGGGTCCATGTCTTAGTCTCAGAGCCTGTATTCACGATGCTAAAGCACCAAAAGACAGCAGCAAACAGTCATTTGATGACTAATGTGATCAATCTAAAATTGTAAAATTAAAATT
The DNA here is from genome assembly GCA_037176975.1 of Arrhamphus sclerolepis. Lineage (NCBI taxonomy): Eukaryota > Metazoa > Chordata > Actinopteri > Beloniformes > Hemiramphidae > Arrhamphus > Arrhamphus sclerolepis. The sequence goes on from JBAMYA010000019.1 coordinate 16,233,155, forward strand.
AATGATGCCCCCCTCCTCTTGAGGTTAATGGACATGTTAATATGCAGAAATTATTTTTTTAAGGGGAAATGACCTCAGTACATATTTATTCATCTCTGTGGAATCCTCTCAGAATCAAACTGCAAATGACTACACAGATGCAGACACTCACATTGCTCACACACACATTTCTTTTCCACACAATTATTTTGTGTCTCCCATTCACCTCATGTCCAATAAAGGTCTGTCACTGCAAAGCTGAACAGTCTGCAATAAATCTTATACCATTGGAAAGCCAGCTAATTTATCCTTTAAATGGTGCCATGTTTGTAAGGAGCATAAATTTGTGGCATGAGTAACATGGCTGCTCAAGAACAGACCCTAAATGCAAGATCAGTCACGGGTGGGGTCTACACACCAGACTGGACTCCAGATGCAGGCTGTGCAAAGAAGCCCCTGAAACAGAAGTGCAGAACATCACAATGTAGTTTCTAAGAAGCCTCCTACAATAGGCATTATTAAAAGCAATCTTCATTCACTTTGTAAAAGAGTACATCCACAATTCGGCCAAATACCTGAGAAAGTTGGGCTAAATGTATCTTATTGCTATCATATCTTAGACCTAGAAGACTTAGAATGTGAAGTAAAGAAGGCACAGCTACAGGTGTGCTCCCTCTAGTGGCACGTGAGAAGTACGTAGAAGGAATTTTGGAGAAAGTTTTCTTTCTTTTTTTTTTAAACATTAATTAATTTTAAAATGTGCTCTAACAGAAGACTGAAAAACTTTACACTGTTATATCAAGTTTTTCTTTTAAATAGGTTTTGTAAGGAAATATGACCCAGTTTACGTCAGATGAAATAAGTTGGAGAAATTAGTTTAACTTATTTGGAGCAGGACCAAAGAAGAGCCGAGGTCGCAGTGTGAGCTATCCAGTACAGTCCACAGCAATGAAACCAGTTCATCTTAGACGTCACCCTTTAACAACACACAGCGCTAAAAGACAAACCAGGGATTTTTTTCAGAGAAAGGGGGAGAAAGTGAAGCAGTCCAAGTACAACATTCTGCTCTGCATTACACCCACAGCAAGAAAACAGCTGAGATTACGCACCTGTGACTGAACACTTTTGAGCAAGAGCACGGACTCGCGATTGGAAAATGTATGTGGGAGTCTGTTCGAACGCTGCCAGAGCTCCGACAGGTTCTCACAGTGGTCTAGCACCAAGGATTCCTGAGGTGGCACCTGGCACGGGATGGTCACATAGCAGTATTCATGGCCAGGCTCTTGTGGTCAAGAAAACACCTTGTGAGTTGGAGTCTGTGCTTGACTCATTAGTAAAAAGAGTTAACTTTAATAAGACTTCACCAATGCAATCTGCAAATCAGGACTGATGGGTTTTATTTGGCCTAAAAATGAGGTGAATGGCTTTTAATACCACCTGTAATATGGACTTATAAAGACAGTGAAAATGAAAACAAAAATGTCTGTGTTGTTACATAGACACTGCCCTGACTAGTCCTCATCACTGGAAATTCTCTGTTCTCAGACTGGTCATGTGTCATAGTTTAGATTTTAGTTCTGGGTTTTTTCAGTGTTGGTGGTGGCTTCTGGTTTTGTCCTGCTTTTAGTTTTTTAGTCCTGTTATGTTTTTCTGATGTGTTTCACCTGCGTCTCGTTGCCCCTCTGTGTGTATATGAGGTCCTGTCTTCGTCTGCCCTGGGATGGTCCGTACTGTTTGCGCCCCGTGTGCATGCCTGGATTATGTTTGTGGCTTTGCCTCAGTTTTTATTGAGTTCTTTTGTTTCCAGTTCCTCTTTTGTATTTTCTTGCTGTGGCAGCGTTTTTGGTTTTCTTATTATTAAACATCTCAGTTTTTGGATTAATCCCACCTCCTGCCTGCTCTGCTGCATCTGGGTCCTCCATTCCTCCCATTTTTGTTACTGAAGACTTAACTATGAAATTGTGTTTATTTAAAAAAAAAAAAAGTTATTTGATTTGACGAAAAACAGTTCTATTGAGTGTGAAGTTTCTTTATCTGTGGATGAATGGAATACAGGGGTCAACCTGGATACCCACATTTGCGGGAGTTAGAGTGGACAGAGTGAATGGTTGGGTCTTGCAGTGTGTGAGAAACGTTCAGGAAAGAGTAAACTGATACCCCTTTGCATAGTATTACTGACTATATAAATATATAAAAATAAATCATTGTTAGGCATAAACATGGCTCCTCTGTGAGCTGTTTATAGGTAATAGTCCTACTGCATTTTAATGTTACTCACAGAGGTGGTACTTGGAGAGCTCATTATAAAGTCACTCTTATTATATTTACTTCTGACTGTAGCGACAGCTGACTGAACAGACATGGAAACAGTACTATGAAAGCTGGGTCGTTAGCCTGGTCTAGACTTAGCTAGCTGTACAGAATATATCTATGGTAACCCATGCACCCCTGAACTACCAACTCAAGGCTAAATGCTGCCAGGATAACTGACATATCCTAGCTTAATCCCTTATCTTGGTTTTGTACAACAGCCTTCAGCTCTTTGCTTCTCTGTTTGCTTGTAAAGGTTGATTTCTCATCTCTTTCTCTCTGACTCCATCAAAATCTCCCTCGGTTCACACCCCTACACTGACTTATTGCCTGTTGTAATAAAGGTGATAGATACTGATGTTGACTGGCAGATGGCTAACACAACCAGCTCTGTGTATGTGTGTCTGTGTGATACCTGAGGGCACAAACAACAACCTAAGGTGCAGGTTTTGCTAGCCAGACATCTGTTGTTAGTGGTGGAAGGTAAGTAAGTTTGACAGAGCTGAGATTGAACAGGAGGCATTCTGCCAGCCAGGTGAAGACAAGGTCTTCATCCACAGCAAAACCACTAGAACACACACACATACACACACAGCTACATACACACATACACACAGAGCATCAGTCACCCCCCAAAAGTTTGTCACATATCTACAGTAGTGAGTAGCATCGCCACACATTAGACAAGGCATGCCCCCATGTGGCAGGAGTCCTGAGGAGCTGGAAGACTACGCTCTGTCTGTCACTCTATTTTAATTTCCATCAGTCCAGACACAGAGAGCCATATGAGACAGTGGCTGTCCAATACAATAATAGGGCAAAATGAGGGCATGGCCATATTTGATATCTCACAAAAAAGTTCCCTTTATTTTTAATAAAATACCTCATTTTAATGTGATTTCAATATTTAGCATAAATGACTTTCATAAAAACTGCAATTAAATGTCTCTTAAAATGAATTATAAAAGGTAAAGTACATTTACTGATCTCAATATCTGAAATAATTCTGCTAGCTTCTAAGCAAAGACATATGGACATGTATGGGTAGGAGTTTAATTGATAAAAGCAGAAAAAAAGAAAATATATAACATGGGATAAGTTACAAAAGACAACTTGCCCTGCAAAATGACAAAAAGCCTTGTAGTAGCCTTGTAGTAAACCATGGTGATTTTTTCCCCATTTTTTACTTTTCATTTTTGTTTTCTTGCCCCTAAATTTGTAAGGGCAACAAGAGATAGCTGGTTTCTTAAAAAGTGTGTTGTGTTAAGAAGTGATTTGAAATGTTTGGTGGACACTGCTGCTATCTGCTGTGTGCCCGCAGCCATACTGCCTTCCCTATTTTATCACTCCCATCTAAATGAACCACACTCACAGCTGGAGAAAGGTGACCCGACTGCTAATAAACCACCAGAGCCTCAGTGCACCATGTGCCTGGGTGTGTCCCTGCATGTGTACTTGCACTGCAGGAGAGTTACCCAGTCAGGTAAATGTTCATACGATCTGCTTGTAGGTTTTCACTCATGTATTCTATTTTCTGCTTTTTATCTACTTTCACAAATAATCTCGGAAATTCAGCTGGAAAGGGGGAAAAATTCCACCATCCACTCTTGTGCAAGTCTTTTACTCCCTTTTTTTTCCTGACACTCTCAAGCTGAGTATTAAATTCAGCAACTGAGAAGGTGACCTGCGTGCTTTGCCATAAAGAGCAGGGGAGTAAAGGAGAGGGAGGGGGATGAGGGAGAGAGGGGTGCTGAGCGGAGGCTGCTGGATCAGCAGAATCTGAGCGTTTAGAGACACACATACATATATGTGTGTGCACTTGCTTTCTCAGTCTCCCTTACACACACATACACACTCCCGCATACACACACACACAGACACACACACACACACTTTTATTGCGCCCTCCTCCTCAGCAGTGAGGTGTCTGGGGAGCCCAAGGGCGAGCGTTCGGCTATCACCCTCCCCCACCATCCTCGTCTCTTTCCTCCTCTCTACCCTCCCTCCATCCCTCATGTGTGCTGCACCTCAGAGCCACCACACAGCAAGACTCAGACCTGCTGCCAACTATCACAGCCACGCTACAACACGCTCACACGTGCACATGAACACACAGCCCGTAACACACAAATGCACAAACTCCCCATTTCGCACAAAGCACTTTGATTTTAACACATAAATGTGCAAAAGCCTTCAGTCTCCCTCTCTCTGTCTCCACTCTGTCAAATCTCTGCTTTCACACAAAACAGCTCCGTGGGGATTGGCAGACAGGCTGGCAAAAAGGAAATAAATATGTTTCCTGACGAAAGCACAGTTTTCTGACAGCACTCTGGCACTGGGCTGGGCTGCTGTGCTCAGACACAGGCAGAGGGAAGTGTGAGCTGTAAGTGGATGTTTGCTCCAACATTCTTCATCTGATGCTGCTTACTAACCATCCGAGCTGGATCTGTAATGTCTATGCATCAACTAGGTTTTTGTTTCGTTTTGTTTTTCCCATAGAAAATCACAGGATAGAAACAACATGAAAAATAAAACCCACTCTTGTGTACAGGGGGAAGACAATGACAGCAAAACGGTTTTTGATTTTGTGCTAAATTACAGTGAAGAAAAGGTTTAAACCTTTACAACAATACCATAAGAACAGAAACTTTATCAACAGTACAGCGTGAAGAGAAATAATATGCGTGTGTGTGTGACTATATATCTATATATATCTATATATATACATACATATATACATACATATAAACACACACATATACAATAATGAAATAGTTTAACCAAAAATAACAATAATAATAATAATGATAATAATAATAATTGAACAGTCTTAATCGATCAAGAAAGTTTTTTTTGTTTTCTTGTTTGTTTGGTTTTTTTCTCTCAAACCTTTTGAAAAATGGAAAACATTTCACAAAAAAAAAAAGTCTATTTGATTTTATATTGTTCATTTAAACTACTTATCTATCATCTTTCTTGGTTAACCAATTACTGTAACTAAAATGTTTTTCTTTCAGGTTTTCCATTGTTCTCAAGTGGCAACCATCCCACTTCTGGATTGGAAGTATGTTTCTTGTAGTTCCTCGACTGACCACTAGGTGCTGGCTTCAGAACAGGCATTGATCACTGATCATTGGCAGGCATTGATCACTCTGTTAAAAGTGCCAAGTTTGCAGAAGAATTAAAAATATTTACAGCCTGGTACATTTTTTTTTTCACTCATTACATCCATGACAACTGTAAGAGAGGTGAATTTTTACACCAATAATTTAATTTTTACACCATATCAAATAAATTTATATTAAGCAATAAACCTGACTAATCAGAGGCCTGGCTGTCATTTATGTGCTTGATTGACAGATAGCCATCGGCTCTGCCATTGGTTTTGACAGCTTTGTCCCGCCTCTTTGCAACATGTACAAATCTATAGCTCACGTGACCTGATAGTTTGTCCAGTATTAACAGCCAATGATTGTTCGTCATTGAATAAATAAATACTCTAGTTCAGTCCCAGAGCATTTCAGAAGTGGAAAAATCATCTGTCTGGGTCTGATCTAAAAAAGGAATCCCTCTTTATCAAGAGTAAAATTGTTGGAAAAAAAAAAAACTGTATTGGAGATTTTATTATTTTTTTTATTTTTGATTTAATGCATGCCCACTGGAGCTATTAAACTATTATGCTGTACCTTTACATTTTGTTGCTTTTCAGGGTTTCTTTCAGCTTACTGCAGTGATGTTGTCTTCTCCTCCATTTGTTTCCATCTCTTTGACCTCTGTATTCCAACTATTCCATTTTTACCCCATTTAAGGCCTTACTCTAATTAAAACAAGCCATGCATTGTAAACATTTCAACACCCTAACCTGAAGTAGGTTAAAATTGTATTATATGGAGTATGCTGCTCTTTTTCACTGTATGGATATAATCTTTGCTTTACAGAAGCAGTTTGTTTTTTGTTTTCTATGGTTTGTTCCACAAAACTATAGACTGTCCACTAAGCTCGACAACCTGTGATGGTGATGGACTGAAAGATGGAGAGATGGACACATTTGAACTGGAGATGGCAGATGGGTCATGGAACTCCTGGGACAAGTCAGCAGTGTCAAGGTTAGTTTTTGTGTTTGGGTAACTGGGTGTCATACAGGAAAGAAGCACAAACAGCCAGCACAGTTTGCCCATCTAATCACATCAGTCAGAGAGAGAGAGGGAGAGAGAGAGAGAGAGAGAGGGAGAGAGAGGGAGAAAGTGGGGCAGACAAAAAGTGAGAGAGAACCCTCTGAGGAACAGATGTAATTTCAGATCTCAAAAAAAAAAAAAAAAAGAAGCAAAAAATAAGCTTAAAGCGGTCCTGATCACATTAGCTGGCCATCACAAAATAGGATTTCTGCACTGCCACAGTGAATGCCCATTACAAATTATTTAGGCACTGCGGACCCGTAACTCAATAGGCAGAGAAGGGCGGGGAGGCCGAGGAGGGCAAACAGAGGGGCAGAGATGGACAATCAATACTTATCAGTGATAATTATATCCTTCCTCCCACTTTTCCATTTCTACTTCCACTCCTCACCCTCCACCCTTAGTAAAGCACATATCTTACATTAATCTTCTGAAGATTTCTGTGCTCGATAAGATAATTAACAATGTGTGGGGGGCAGGAAGTCCTGATGATGTGAGGCAGTGGTCCAGCACTGTGGCAGGGACTGTGCCAGGCTGGAAAGTGCTGAAGGCAGCACACAGAGATAGTAAAGGTTATATGACTATGTGTTGTGCAGAAGCCTATTGGATTAAAATCCCACGGTTTAAAGAAAAGGGAGAAAGGCTGGAAAAGCGAGAAAGGAAAACAAAACAATGCAGTGTTTGTTTCTCTGTTGTATGTCATTTATCAAAGGCAAATAAAATTCCAGAGAAATTTATCATAGCAGTCTACTTGGACCGTAGAAATCCACATTTGGAAGCACACTGACCAGACAGACAAAATGGAAAACAAATAAATCAACGCAAAGGCAAACTGTATTGTTGATTCTTTATCTCTACGTTTGCACCCATTGCTTTGGTTCTGGTATTTTCCTTTCTTCTTTCCTTAGCTGCTTTGCATTGGGTTGGGGGTTCACTAAATTTGGATATAAAAAGTAATATATAATAAGTCATGATCAAGTTACCTCAGGAAAGAGGTTAGAGACACAAGGAAACAGAAAAAAATTCTAAAATCAATCTTTTTTTTTCTTTTTCAATATTAAAAAAGTGTCTCATTTACGTGGCAATGACTGAAATGTAGATCAAAGTCGTCTGTAGCCTAACTTCTAAACACAGAAGCTAGCTAGCTTTACAGCGTAGAAACACTCCTGTAATCTACCATTGTTACGCTTACATCTAGCATTAAGGACTAAGGAAATGTTATTAATTTATTTTTTTTTAATAATTTAAAAAAGCAATTCCAGTGTAAATGCATTTTGTGTGTACAGAACCGAAGAACTCAACCGGCAAATTCACCGCTATCTACTTAACTCATAAACATTAACACTGCAGTTATATGGGCCTAATTAGAAGATGTTTTTTGGAACTAACTTCTTGGTGTTAAACACTCCAGAGTTGCAATTTAAATCTCACCTGATCCAAAACTGTCCCCCGATACAAGTTTTTTTTTTTTCCTTTTAATGTCAAGTTCAAATATGGCTGACGTTGTGAAGCATTCAGGTCAGTCATTCAAACACTACCTGGCTTGGAGAAAAATGTCTAAGCACAGGACGATCACTGCAGGCCACTCTTAATGCCGTCAAGGTGCCTTTGAGCAAAGTTTCATATGAAGATGTGTGAGAAAATAATTTCAGCATGAAAGGAAAGGAAAGGAAAGGAAAGGGGTACATGATAATAAAAAAAAAGATATCAAAAAGGCACGGGCAGAGATAGTTGTACAAGAGAAAAACCAAAAGCAGTGAGAGATCCCAGAAGCAGTTCAAGCACCTCAACAATTGGGAACAGATGGAGAGGATAGTTTTGAAAATTGAAAGTAAGACATGAGAAAAGACAAAGATGTTGGTACGATCACACTGTTAAGACAAAATGGACTCTCAGAAGTTACTGAGTTGTTTAACAACTGTTGTAACAACCCCCTAATGACCAGCTGGTGAGATAAGCAGTGTGTCACTCCATAGGACAGAATTTGCTCAAGAAGGCCACCAATTTGATTGGCAGCAAACAGACAGAGTCCACAATTGATCTTCAAGTCAGATGAGGGATTTGGGTACTCAAGACTAAATGGTAGTGACAGGGAAGCCATTCATTATATATGATCGCTCCCTGTGGAGGATTAGTTGGCATATAGTTCTGTTTGACGTAGACTTAAATAGACAATGAAGAAAAAACACTTCCAATAAAGAAACCCTTTTGACATTTAGATGTCATGACCTGTAGTGGTATGAACAATTAATAATGATAAATGAGCCCTTCAAACAGCACCGACGACACATCCTCATATACTTGGATGTCCACAAAAACACGAGCACACTCACAGAAGGACTCACAAGACAAAGTGTATCCAGGAGGTTCATTAGTCAGTGTGCTGTGTGGTAATAGTGTGGGACAGGTGATGGAGCAGGGTGTGATGATGCATCAACAACATCAGCCCTGGGTGGCGCCTCCTGCAGAGGTGGCAGATGGCACACATGACTGGAGACGAGCCATACTCTCACACAAACATACCCTCACACATCCATGAGCACACACAAGCACACACATTTAAAGACATTCACACTGATGGACATGATCTCAACGTACAGTGATTACACTTGATTTGGTATACTCAGTCGTACATATATGCAAATACACAGAATGCTAACTAAAAACTAAAAATTCAAAGTGGTATGCTTGCTCTACGCTGTCGTTTCATGTCTCATCAGTAACTCCTCTGCATGCCACCATACGCTCTCCTAAGATTATTATCAATGCCTTGTGTTACCATTTAGCGGTTTTCCTTGTACTCATTTTCTTTGTCTAAAAAGGTCTCAAAATTTAAAAAGTTCCCATAGAAGACATATAAACCACAATGCCACCGTAGAGTTGCTAAAGTATCAATAATCTTGCACAAATGCACCACCCGACCTAGAGGAAGTGATGGTATAGGAAAAAAAAAAATCCAATATAGTGTGTCCAATATGGTCACAAAGAATGAAGCATAATTGCTGAAAATCTCAATCAATTCCCCCCCTGCCTTCCTCTCTCTCACTCCTGCTGCATAAATGCTATCTACAACCATTCTTCCTCAGAACTAGTAATTTCATGTAATCACTGAAGTGATCAGAAGAAGGTATGCCAATGTTCAGTCAGATATCAGCTATCTCAATCATGGCAGTCGCATTGCCTATGGGAGCGGGAAAGGTGTGCCTGGAGGCTGGACATGACATTTGGTTGGCTGGAATTAGCATAATCACTTTGATGGGGAGCCAATCATGACAATTGCTGTAACAATACAACTGATTAATGCTGTGGGAAAAACCACATCATTATAATCAAGTTTTCTCAGAACTATTGTGCTTTCTGTTCTTACCCCCCACACACACACTTCTCTCAAACACTCACACACACCCATTTCTCTATGAGCGTCCACTGTGGAGTCTGAGCTGATCATGTGTTGCATTGTCAAGTTATTGTTAGCCTGCAAAGCTGCCTGTTTTGTAAGTGTAGCTCATTTAAAAACTATCTCAGACATGTGAAAGTATTGATTTAACAGCGATATGGAAATGTTAGGACAACGATGAGCTGAATTTCTGTTTTCATGAGAAGCTAAGTGACTAAACTGTGACCTCATTTCAATCGGCATAAAGCTGAACATGACACCTTTCTTATGAGTCTTTGAGTTTTTGTTGGAAGACACTTACTGTCCTCTAAATGTGGGAAACACTTTCACCTTCAACTTAAGTTAAAACCTTCTGGTTTTGAAGAGCCCAATCACAGAATAATTTTGAGTTAGTCGACTATAGTTATTTCACTATAGTTCTGATGAAAATGGCATATACCTCTAAAAGCAGTTTGTATATTTGCAGTCAGATCAGAATCCTGGTGATTTTGCTGCCTGAAATTGAACTAAAACTCAGCGACTGCAAAGTGACAAAAAATAAATAATAATAAAAAGTAAAAAAACATACACAGTGGAACAGTAATTCATGGAAACTGCCCTATACTAAAAGCTACAATAAGCTGAAGCTTAAATTAGATTTTGCCACAGCTAGTTTAATGAGAAAAAAAACCTATATACATATACATATACACACACACATATATATAAATATATATACATATAATGTACTTCCTATTCCAAGTTCATCATCAAAGGCGTGAGCGGATCATCATATATACTGCAGCAAATAGAGCTCAACCAACCACAACGAAGGAGAGACCAAAGAAGGCAGGCAGCAATCATGCAGCAAAAACTGTTTCATTTCTCCAGCACCTTCTCTTTGTTGTAAATAAAACATTATTTCAGATGTTCAATTAAGATAAGTACCCTTAATTTAAGACCTCAGTCAATGTGCTGCCATCATTATTCTTTCCACAGAGCGACTGAGTTTCTGCTCTAGCTTCACACTAGCACACACAATCACTCAGGGGCCTCAGAAAGCAGAGAAACCTCAGTCAATTTCTGTATTTCTCATTTACGTAACATGGGGAGAAATCAAAGAGAACAGAAGCAGGGAGATGCGAGAAGGAGAGAAAGAGAGAATAAGGTAGTAGGGGTTGTGGTTTTAAAGGTCCTTTTATTCAAGATGGGAAAAGGAAATCACAGGGAAATCATCAAATCATCTAAAAGAACAAATCATCAAAAGGAACATTTTCTCCAATTTTGTGAAACCGATTTTTAAAAGATCAAAACGTCCAGACCGATGAAGGCACTGAACAAATAAATGTTCCAGCATCTCAGCTTGTGAACAAAACAAAAATCTTGCTCCACTGTTAGAATCCAGATGTGCTCTGTATCTGTATGTATCTATAACTCATTCTCTATTGGGTTACGGTCCACTTTTCAGGGGGCAACTTGAACAGAGTCTGTCAGTTGTCTCATGGAAAACACATCAACTTGCTCAACATGGGGACTGGAAGGACGGCTTAGGATGGGGCCTGGGAGTCATTGGTGCAGTCCTGCCTTAGATTCCGGTTCCCTGTGGGGTCCCGAGGTCTGGCGGCTCTGGTTCTGTATGGGGCAGGTCTGGGGTCTGTGTGGTCTCTGCGGGCTCGCTGGCCTGGGGGGTTGCGGGGCGAGAGGGGTCCTGATTTTTCAGTGAGTTTTGGTTATCGCTCTGTGGGCTTCCCTTGCAGACCTTGATGTGGGTTCTCTCATGGGGCTGTTTCCGGCTGGTGGAAGAGATTTGTG
>JBAMYA010000019.1:16270472-16275472 GCA_037176975.1 Arrhamphus sclerolepis
TTCCTAATGTTTCAACTCAGTTGAAATGAATAGTCTAATTTAAAAAATGAAGACATTTGCAGAAATGGACCATTATCCATTTTAAAACAATGGCAAAACAGCACAGAGCTGCCATCAGGATTATCCTCAAACACTGTCATCTTGTACACCCCAGCAGAGCCTTGTTGGTTAAGTTTTGTAATTATTTCTAAACAATTAGTAGCGATTTGGGAGATCAATATGAAGTTCATGTTTTAATATTAAATCAAACCATCAACGTTCCAGTTGGAGGACAATTCTCCCCTCTGAACCATGGCCAACCAACTGCAGATCTGAATTCAGTACATTAAAATTTAGCAAGCAGGTTGGAACGGGTGGAGAAATGTGTCGGGAGTCATGCTTGATAAAAGAGCATCAGAAAGAACAAAAGGAAATGTGTACAAAACATGGTGAGACCCACGATGTTGAGTGGTTTAGAGACTGTGGCACTGAGGAAAAGACAGGGGGCAGAGTTAGTAGAAGTTAAAATGCCGAGGTTCTCCTTAGTTACGAGGATGGATAGGATCAGGAATGAGTATATCAGAGAGGGAGTACATATTAGATGTTTTAGAGAGAAAGTCAGAGACCAGACTGAGATGCTTTGGACATGTACAGAGGAGTGATAGTAAATATATCTATGGTTGGACGATAAGGTTGGAACTTCTTTTGATCTAGAGAAGACCAAAGAGGAGATTTTTGGATACAGTGAATGAAATTAGTTGATGTAAGAGAAGAGGATGCAGAATATAGGGTTAGATAGAGACTGATGATTCGCTATGGCGATCCCTGAAGGGAACAGCCGGGCAGAGAAGAAGATGGACAGCATGGTATGCTTCGGTAAGCTACTCATTAGATTTTTGTTCAAATGTGATGATGAAAACATAGCAAATGAAGGGAAGAGACATTATTTATTAAAACTTTTCACATTCTTATATTATAGGCTTTATGTTTTGCTTTAAATTCCAGAGGGCAGTAAACCATCCATGCCTAGTTTTTCACAACAGTATGCATGTGCAGCACTGCTCCGCTCTGCAACCATATTCCCATCCATTTTTTTTTTTTTTTTAATCAGTGATGTGACCTAATAGAGAATATTTGGATGTAGCCTCATCAGATTCCTAAGATCTTTTGGAGTAAGTGGCAGCAAAGTCATCACACCGCTTTAAGTTTCCTGGTTTGAATCCTTGCTGGGGCACTTTCTATACATGGAGTTTGCATGTCCTGCGGCCCGTCTTAAAACCCAAGGGGCATTACATAACGCTCAACGATTTACTCTCTTCCCCACTTTTTTTTGACACATTTTCACCATATGCCTTAATTTAATCAGCTTGCCTTTTTTTCAAAGGTTCATCAAGTCTGAAATTACCCCCCAAGTGATGGCATTCATGGACCAATGAACCCACTGTGCATTACTTAAAGCTCAGAGAAGATTACAGCATATAGCTGTAAAGAAAACATTGCCCACAGGGTCTGTTCTCTTTAACAGTTTGGAGTAACTTCTCTTATAAGAGACTAATGATGACTGATGGCAAACTGAATGAATATCCAGATCCAGGACTTATTTTCTGCAGGGCTGGACAACAACACATATCACAACAGAAAGTGTTTCAATAATGATCATATGTCTTTTATGCACATATTCTTCTCTATAGATTTATATTTAATGTTATCATGACGGTGCCAAGAATTTTGATGGTAATGTCACGTTTCTTGGTTTTGAGTTTAAATGAAAGGTAAACAGATTTGTATTTATTTATTTATTTATATTTAGCCATTTTTATTTCTAAAATATGTTAATATTAATTGTGGGCACAGCTATCCTTTCTCGAAATTCTTGTATGCATGGCCCAAAGACTATTCAAAAAAAAAAGTGAGTATAAGGCAAGTGACTATTTTGATCACTTCCGCACATTATATTATATATCACTAATATTATATTTCCCCTCGTGCTCCCTGTCAGTGAGATCAACAAACATGTGGTCTTCACCAAGCCAATCAGCAAAGATCACCCTACATCACAGTATATGCCACTGTAGCCTTTAACCAATCAGCAGAGACCAGGAACGTGGCTAACTTTCTCTCTGCGGGCTCTGCTCACGGTAGAAATGACATTGCTAAAATAAAACCAACCATGGTAAGTTGATGACACTCACACATTCTATATTTGAATAGTTGTGCGAAGTCATGACATGAGTTTTATTTGTGGCGATCGTAGGAAAATCAGTGAAATTATGCCATGAAAAACGCAGTGACCGTATTTGGACATATGCCCAATTCAACAGCTGCACTCACTGCATTTGCTTAACAAATAAGACTATACAGGTTTGGAAATAATGTTTTAATGTTACCCAAGGCTTTTTAAAATAACTTTACAGTGATTTAGACATAATTTTAACATCATGACAGACATTTTGAAGCTATAAATAGTGAATATGAGTGATTTTTGTCAATTTATGACCTAAAGAACAGGTGTTTTGTCGTATGTTTTTTTTAAATAGATTAATTAATGTTGCATAGGTTTTAATACAGTTATTTAGTGATTCATAGATAATTTGAACTAATTTATAGGCATTCTTAAGCTATAGTGAAAACTGTATGAGTGATTGTTCTCAGTTAATAACCATGTAAACAGTTGGTTTGTTCCATGTTTTTATTTTTAAGATTAATTAAGGTTTTTACAAACCTATACAGTGCTTCAGAGATAATTTTAACCCATTTCTAGAAATTCTGAGGCTATAAATAGTGAATATACGGTAAGGCAGCTGGTTCTGGCTGCGTTGGGTGACAGGAGGTGACTCCTGCTGATGGACGGTTGGCTGGGCTGGTTTTCCCTTCCTGATGCAGACGGCTCCATAAGATGGTGTTTCCTCTTTGGTCCCTCTGTGCTCAGCCTTATTTTATTGTATTTTATTTTTATCTTATTTTGGATGTGTTTATTGTGTGTATCTGGGACAGTGAGTGTTTTTTTTGTGTGTAGGGGCGGGGTGATTGGACGCTGTTTTTGCCATTGAATTGTATCATTTTTAGACATGCAAAGCACTTTGTGCTACATTCCTTTTTGTATGAAAAGTGCTTTATAAATAAGGTTTGATTTGATTTGATGTTCCAACTATGCTGTACCTGCCTGCATCTTACACGCTGCTATTATGTGCTGGATGGTCTCAGGGGCTTCTGTGCACAGTCTGCACCTGGGATCCTGTCTGGTGTGATAGATCCCAGCCTCTATTGCTCTTGTATTCAGGGCCTGCTCTTGTGCTGCCATGATCAGTGCCTCTGTGCCATCCTTCAGACCAGCCTGTCCTAGCCACTGTTAGGATTTCTCAATATCAGCCACTCCCTCTATCTGTTGCCGGTACATCCCGTGTAAGGATTTGTCCATCAATGATGGTGCCTACTCCTCTTCCAAATTGGGTTTCTTCTACCTGAGACATTCACTTAACCGTTCATCATTGGGAACCATCTTCTGGACATATTCCCAGATGCTTGTTGTTACACCCTGGATGGTGGCTTTCATGCTCACCTGTCCTCTGCCTCCCTCTTTTCACTTAGCATATGGTCTCAGAGTGCAGGATTTTGGGTGAAACCCTCCACACAGCATGTATATACATACATATACACACACACACACACACACATATATGTATGTATGTATACATAGAAGGTTGGGTCTTCTGCCACACTTGACATTGTACACTGTATTGTATATGATTGGTGATTTGATCACATATTATTAAAGGTTTTGTATTTTCTCAACTTATGTCTGTTTATAGATTAATAGAGTAAAAACTCCTTTACAGCCTAATAAGGCAAGGCCAATTTATTTGTATAGCACATCTCATACACAGGCAACTCAATGTTCTGGTACTAACTGGCCATCATACCAACAACTCAAGACAAGGTTAGAGTCTCTGTTCAGTCAGTGACCAGTCATTAATGGTTTCATTTAGCGTTTGGTGGAATGATTTAATTTGTTTACAGAAAAGAATGCATGTGACATCAATATCATGGAGGTTGGTGTATACCCACCAAATGGGAAAAAGACACACAAATCAATGAAAAAGTAAGCTGAAGAGAGCCAAATTCACAGTCCTGAAAAAGGCACATGAATTTTCAATAAGAGCTTTTATGTTCAAGATTTGTTTATTTATTTGGAAATTAAACACTTTTGCTAATATCTGATGGAGTAAAAATGCATCACGATGCCCCTGTAGGTTCACATCATGGATAAGGGATTAATGAGCCTATTCTACAAAAGAAACTTTTACAGATAGTAAATTGACTTTTACTGCTTGCTCCAAATTTGTTTAAATTCATTACTGGCCAATTCATAGATGGCTAAATCATGCTCCTAACCTATTTTTGTAGATTAGACTAGATATTCAAGCTTTTACTGAATGCCTTCAAACCTTGTCTTATGAATATTTTAGCATAGAAAACATATAGAAATCAGTTCCATATCAATTCTTTGGTAAGTTGCAAGAATTGTAATTGAGGCCAAGAGCCTTTTTTTTTTTTTTGATGATATTCACTTAAACTCCCAATCTCATGACTAGCAATGTGGGATTGCATTGTGTTGAATTTTTCACCACTTGGGGATGTGTCTAGATGAAAAAGTGACAAATGTGAATTTCCTTTATATATAAGGAACTCTCCATCTGGAAGAGCCGAAAACCATCAACACTGTAATTAAAATGTAATTACCACCTCGCTCCTCTTCCAGTTACTCAGTAATCCCATAGAAGCTTTTCCATCTGTGCCAAACATACAGTGTAGCATGTGGAAGCATGCAAGACACACAATATATCCATAGATGCACATGCATACCCCACACTAGCACACATTTCTTTTTTATCATTCCTTTGTGTGTTTTCAGATTGCTGACATTTCATGGCTAACACAACAGTCTCACAGCTTCCAGAATCTACTCTTGAAGTCAACTTTACTGTTCAAAGTTTTTTCTGTACAAAGCACCTTTTGCGCGA
>JBAMYA010000019.1:16277972-16290986 GCA_037176975.1 Arrhamphus sclerolepis
TTTTTTTTTTTTTAAGAACACAAAGAAAAGATACAGAAAAAGGCCAATACCAAATATGCAGTTAATAATTTGGAGAACCAACACTTATGATTCTGAAACCTTCCAAACAAAAATCAAATCTTCACTTTTTTATGTGACCTGTCAGTGAGCTACTGTGGCTGGTACAGCTACTGTACTAACCACTTCTCTTCAAATAACTACCTCCATCAAGGATGGAGCTATCATGGGTGAGTTGCACCCATGTCAATGAGAAAATCCATGCTGTCATTTGTCAACATAGCTGAGGATGTATGGAAGGACTGTTGGTCAGATGCAGTGCTCTGTTCTCATCAGAGGTGTCTAAAAAGTAAGTAGAGTAAATTTTATGTTTAGTGGATTACTGTAATAGTTGGGTCTGTGCAGGAGAATTTAGAGGTGGCATGCCTACAAGTACTTGATACAAGCAGATGGATAAAATCAAGCTTCAGGTACTTTCCTCCGAGTTCTGCTTCCCCCAGCAGGACTCCTACCCAGCAGTCTAAATCAAGACAGAATAGTTGTCCACCAAGTTTGGGGGACAGGGAGCGTGTTAGCTCCACTAGATTGAATTAAACTGAATCCCCAAAGACCCCCATTCAGGCTGGATTCGGGTCAATGTTGAGATGAGGAGCAGTGCTGTATTGATTTCTCCCAGTTCCCAATCATATTACTTCTCTTCTTCTGACTAATTCAATTCCCTTACAGTTCACAATTTAGTTCATAATTATTATGATACCAGATTACAATGTATCTTGCCAAAGAAATTGGATTAGGGAGTTCAAACTGCGCTCTTTGATTACATCAAATACCTATTGTTGGGTGGGTCGTGACAAATTTGTGAGTGTCTGCTCAGAAAGGCATAATGTGTCGAACAAACCCTGTTGGAGTCCTAACATAACTACAAGTGTTTTCACAAATTGGATTGATGTCATATATAAATGAAGTGTTATTCTCACAGAGAGATCATTTTCCAAACTTTTTAATTTAATGGACCCCCATCCCCTAAACACACTTTCATTTCGGCTTGTACACAGAACCAGCATGCTTGTAGGTGCTTTTTGGCCTTCACATGAAAGTCATGGTAAAGGGCAGATGGCTTTGTAATGACAAGCTCAGCCTTGTGCATTGATTTGTTTACTAATAGCTGATGGAAACCCTAGAGCTCCTCTTCTTCTTACCATCAGCCACGGGTATATGAATAATTAATAGCTTTAGCCCTTTTTTAAGTATTACAAAAAATTCAAAAAGCCTAAAGCCTTTTAGTTTGAAACAGGTGATACATAAGGTAGCTGTTAATGGTTTCCTGGTAAGTAAATCTACAAATAAATATGGCTCATTTCCACTTTTTTTGTAAAATCTACCAATACTTTAAACTAGTATTGTGAAAGAAAAAAAAAAGGCTATGATAAAACAGTTTGGTATTACATCTCCCAGTGTTATTTGCAATTTAATAAAGAAAACAGTTCCTCATACCATCTGCTAAACATCACGTTGCTTGCACACACACTAAAAAGACAGACAATGGATGAGAGATAATTTAATCTTCAGATAAACCCAAAAAGCAGAGACAACGATCTTGCACAGAAAACAGAACACTTTAATTTATCTTCCCTCAAGGCAAGAAAAGAGAGACAGACAGGATGATCGGGAGATGGAAAGACAGACAGACTGATAGAAACATTGATATAATTGAATGTGACTTATTCCCAGCACCCACCCAGCCCTGTGTCCATCTGTAGGCAGCCCTGGACCCACCATGAACACCCACAACAACAGCCAAACTTTCTCCATTCCTCTCACTTACTGCGCACACAGAGAAACACATATACACACACACACAAATACACACAAAGAGAACATCTGGAGTGTGCATCAGAGGATCTAGCGTTGTGCCAACCTGCCTAATAGCCTATGGAGTCAATTATAAAAGGGGAGAAATGTTCTGGCTTAATCGCTAATGGCGCCATCTGGATAATAGCAGATTTCAGAAAGGAACTTTGCTTCTTTTTCTTACCTGGTCATCTGGGAATGCCTCATCTGATCATTGGCCTGTTTTCAGTGAAATGGAGTGGAGCAAAAGAGGCAAAACAATTTTTCAAATTTTATTGAAGCCCTTTAAAACATAGCCTAACTAGCCAGCCAGCTATGTGCCTGGCCTATGTTGACTAAGGTAGGTCTTTTCACAGTTTCTAAAACTATTATCTTGTTTTGCAGTTAATTTTTTTTTTGGACCAATAAACTTACTCTAAGTGGAACAGCATGATTAAGTGACATAAGACACAATGAGACCAACCTCTTGGAAACTAATTCAGTCCAGCATACCAAGCAGTGTTTCATACTTGCCCACACTTCTCTGCATGGTTTATTCCAATTACTTCATCTCATTTATAGGTACTCGGAGGTACTCGTCTCTCACATGGTTTCAAATGTCTCTCACTCGACAAGCTCACTGCCACCATCTCACTGGTATTCACCTTTAGGCTCTGGTTCTGGGGATTGGGGGACTGAGTTATGTTCATCACCCTGAATATCTCTACGTATGGCTAATGTGAGAAAAGTGAGATTGTTTAGATCAGACTTTTCAGTTTTGAGCTTTTCAGCACCCCTATAGACACTCGGCCAAAGTCGTTGTTACGATATTCGCCAATCTAGATATGCATGTTCGCAAGTCGGTACACAAAAGAAAAGGAAACCCAAGAAAATACCCAAGAAGCTCTTGTTTAGAGTGACAGTAAGGTCACGAAAAGCTGAAGAAGCTGAGGCAAAAGAGGACAGCTCAGAGCAGATACTGGCTGTCAGGAGGCTTCAGGAACTGCAGACACAGAGGAGAGCTGAAATCAAGCTTTGATTATAATTTGTAAACCACTATAAGAAAAAATATGTTTTACAGTTTGGCCAAACTAACTTGTAATAAGCACGTTTGAATAAGTTTTCATTTTCTGTGTGGCACTGAATTTTGTTGTTTTGGCTCTGCAGAAGGTCCCCAGCAGCATCTCTACACTGGTGCAGCTATACCATCTGCAGGAAAATGTAGACAAGTATCAAGAGGCTGTATTGTTACAACACCCCTCAAAACAGCAGTACTGCATAATACGTATATCAAGGATTACATCTTGGATAAAGGGGTCTTACAACTGGCTTGGTCAGCTTAGAATGATGTCTTCGCCATAGATGGAGCGGAGCAAAGGCAATATTGTCATGCAGCGTACCCACAGTTTGCTCTCTAGCAGCATGGATATTTGGGTGAGGGGAAGAGAGTTGTCATTTCAAGCTGGTGTGTGGAAAATTAGAGACATCTTGCCTGATCCCACAGCTTCAATATGATGATTTTAGGGTGTGACGACTAATGTAAAGTTTTAATTTGTATTTGTTTTGAACATTTTTATTACATTACATTACATATTTTTTTATTATTAGGACTCATTTACAATTAGTTACAATTATATATATATATATATATATATATGTATTTTATCTTTGTCATTCGTGTGCAATGTCAAGAATTAGTGTTGATTGGAACTTTAGTTACCACTCCAATTACTTACAGACACCCATACACTCAGCCATGACAACAGTCAGACATAGGTAGCACAGAGCACCACATCACCTCGAAACCTCTCTCTTCACAAGCACAGACGCTGGTGATGGCTCTTCTAGAGCAAGTGAGCCTGTCGGCTTTGGGTCATCAGGCCTCAGAGAATGTCTTCTGAATGTCTTTATTTTTCTTTCTTTCTTTTATTATAGTAGCATTTTTACCTAGAAATACATAGTTTTTAAAAGTGCTTTCAGAATCTCACAACAACATAAACCCACAGGCTCAGTTTAAAAAAAAATAAATGCACAGAATAAAGTTCATAAATAAACTATGCCCTCAGATTCATAAACTGTGCAGACTTTATAATGGATATAATCTGCCCACAGATTTGCAGAAACAGGTTTTCTAACTGTGCTGCTGTTTAGTAAAGTCTGTGGTTTTATTATCCGTGTGCACAGCACTACAACCAAAGTGTGTGTGTGTGTTTTTTGCATATATATAGACACTGCTCAAAAAACTTAAAGAAACACTTTTTAAACAGTGTATAATATCAAGACAGTTAAACTTCTGGGATATTGATCTGGTCAGTTAAGTACAGGAAGGAGGTTCTTAATCATTGTCAGGTGTTTTGGTGTTAATGAAATGAGCAACAGGTGCACTAAAGGGCAACGATGAAACAAACCAAAAAACAGAAATGGTTTTGCAGGTGGAGGCCACAGACATTTTTTTTCCCTCCTCATCTTTTTTTAGATTGCCTTTCAGTACTTTTGCATTTGACAAAGGTCAGTGTCACTACTGGTAGCATGAGAAGATACCTGGACCCCACAGAGGTTGCACAGTCAGTCCAGCTCCACCAGGATGGCATATCAATATGTACCATTGCCAGAAGGTTTGCTAGCATGGAGGAAATTTCAGGAAACAGACAGTTTCTCTAGAAGAGCTGGACAGGGTGTTGGAGGTCCTGCATCAGCAGAACCAGTATCTGTTCCTCTGTGCTAAGAGAAACAGAATGAGTACTGCCAGAGCCCTATCAAGTGATGTCCAATGGGCCACTGGTGTTAATGTCTCTGACCAAACCATTATAAACAGACTTCATGAGGGCCAAAAATCCTCTAGTGGGCCCTGTGTTTATTGCCCAGCACCATGGAACTTGACTGGCATTTGCCAGAGACCACTGGAATTGGCAGGTCCGGAACTGACACCCTGCTGTTCTCAGAGATGAAAGCAGGTTCACTCTGACCTCATGTGACAGATGCGAAAGGGTCTGGAGAAGCGGTGAACATTATGGTGCCTGCAACATTGTTCAACATGATAGGTTTAAGGGGGGATCAGTTTTGTTCTGGAGAGACATAGCCATCGAGGGACACACAGACCTGTAAGCGATAAATAGTGGTACCCTGACTGTTATTAGGTATTAGGATGAAATCCTTAGACCCATTGTTTGACCCTTCGCTGGTGCAGTGGGTCCTGGGTTCCTCCTGGTGCATGAAAATGTCTGGCCTCATGTGGCAGGAGTATGGAGGACACCATCCATCATCTCTTAAGGAGCATGTCCCAACGTTATCAGACATGATTACAAGCACATGGGGGCCATACAAACTACTGAGTACCATCTTGAGTTGCTGCAGTGACATTTCAGTAAATTAGACTAGCCTGCCTCATCGGTTTTTAAGTTTAAATTTTGTAGTGACTTTTAATTAAGCCCTCTGCAAGTTGATTATTTTCATTTTCATCAAATGGTGTTGCATCCTTTTCTTCCTAACACATTACCCATTCCATATCAGTATGGATATCCAGGATGATATTTCTGAGATTGGATGTGTTTTCAAAGTGTCCCTTTACTTTTTTATAGCAGTATTTATATGTATATATACATCCTGCAGGTATAATAAACTGGTCAAATGAGGAGATGGAAGCCACTGATATCAAGACAAGAAAGCTCCACACAATGTATGGAGGGTTTCATCGAAAATCCAGCACCCTGAGACGATATGTTAAGCAGGAGGAGGGAGGCAGAGTGAGGGTGAGCGTGAAAACCACCATCCAGGATGAAACAACAAACATCTGGGAATATGTCCAGAAGATGGTTCCAATGATGAACTGCTAAGTGAATCTTTCAGGTAGAAGAACCCCAGTGTGGAAGAGGATGAGGCACAATTCCACAACAGGAAGGACAAACCCTTACATGGGATGGACCATCGACAGAGGGAATGGCTGATATCAAGAAATCCTACTAGTGGCTAAGAAAGGCTGGTCTAAAGGATAGGAGAGGGGCACAAGAACAGGCCCTGAATAAAAGAGTAGTAGAGGCTGGGATCTATCACACCAGACAGGATCCCAGGTGCAGACTGTGCAAAGAAGCCCCTGAAACCATCCAGCACATAATAGCAAGGTGTAAGATGCAGGCAGGTACAGCATAGTTGGAACGTCATAAACAAGTAGCAATAATAGCGTACAGGAACATCTGTGCATAGTATGGGTTGGAGGTTCCCGAAATCCAAATGGGAGACACCTCCAAGGACTGTAGAGAATGAAAGAGCAAAGATACTGTGACTTCCAAATCCAGACTGATAAAATGGTGATGCCGGACATTGTTGTGGTGGACAAGTTCCAGAAGTTCCAGAAGTCAAAGTAACGTCAAGACAAAGGAACACAAGAAGCTGCAGAAGTACCAGGGGTTGAAAGAGAAGACAGAGAAGATCTAGAAGGTAAAGGCTAGAGTAGTGCCTGTGGTGATCAGAGCTGTCAGGACTGTCACCTCCAAACTGGGAGAGTGGCTCCAGCAGATCCCAGGAACAACATCAGAGATCTCTGTCCAGAAGAGCATGCGCGTGCACACACACACACATACTTGCTTACACCCTTCTTTGATAATAATACAAACAATCAGATTGACACTAGCAATGTTTAATGTATTCATTGGGACTCCCCAATTTTGCTAAAATCTCCAGATCTTTGGCAGTGGATGCATCTTTACCCTTATTAGTTTAATCTACAAATCCTGGATGGTGAGATTCCAAAATGCTTATATCAGAAAGATACCTTAATTGATTTGGCTGTATTTTTCAGATGTCTGCCTTTTTACAAGGTGTCCAGTCCTGCCAGAAGTCACGTTTTTTTCTGCTTTTCTTAATTATCTATTATAGATAGACAGACAGATATGCAGACTTTTTTATTTTTTATTTTTCAACTTTCTTACAACTGCCTGTGTTGTATCATTTGAACTTGACACAGAGTTATATTGCCCAGAACATACTGCAGCTGTATCAATTTACCCCTCTACACCAGGTGATATTTTAACAAACGTGCCTCTGCAACAGCCAGCAGAGCTGAGGGGGAAAGAGGTATGAGGTTATTTATCTAGACCTGTGAGGAATGACGGCAGAGCCAATGGACAGCCAAGTAGGATGGCATGAAGGCAAGCAAGAGATGAAACAACTGAGAGATTGTCCTAAAAACACAAGGGACCCGGGGGTGTCCAGAGAAAGAGGGAGAAGGACAAGAGAGTGGGAGGGTTGGGGAGTAGATAGATTGAAAACACATTTACTTCGCGAATGGCACAGCACTGCTCACAAATCCAGCTTGGCATGAAGGACAATTTGGAACCAAAATAGGTTGTCCTCAAAATGAAGGACGACCACAGGAATGGAATGGAATGAAAATGTAACTGAATTAACAAGTTGAGGAGGTAACTACACTTTAAGTGAAAGAATTTAAAATGCACCATCCTATACACTGTAAAAACAGTACTTGTTTTAGGTACAGTAACAACATCCCATAAAATCATCTAAACAATATGGAAAAATAGCCTGCTAATATTAATGTAAAGTACATATGTTTATAATAAAGTAAGCACAGACTAGTAAACAAGCCAAAGAGAGTCTTACAAGTCTCACATTAAAAAAGAGCATGGCAATATAAGAAAAGGAACATTAAATACTTTTTGCAGTGTGGTTAACATACTTTAACATCACTGTCTCTTTTTTAAGCACTTATGTGGCAGAGCTTTTCAAGAAAACTGGAGATCGAATGTGGTCAGATCAAGGCAGCACATCAACATGTATATGTCGTAATGCCTATGCTGGTGTAGTATGGGAAACTGTGGAAGAAGCATGTATGAAGTATGAAAACTTAAGAGAGTTGCTCTGTATTTTTTAATGACTGGCAAACCACAAAGAGGAGGACATTAAGTTAAAGTTAAAGCAATGTAAATAGGCATCTGAAAACAATGCTGCAGAACAAACTGAGAACAGAAGAATGAGGATGCAATGCAATAGGTTGTGTCCACCTTAACTGAAAGACAGACAGTGGAAGGAGTGTGGCTGTGAAGTAAAACTAATGCGCATTTGATTTGTTATTATTTGTATGGGAAGGGGTTAAAAAAAAAAATTAGAGTTGAGGCTAATGGCACTCTGACAAATGGAGAACGGAGTATATGAACCATGAAATGAACACTCTTGCAATTGGAAGGCAGGAGGCTTTCAGCACCAGGGTCAGCAACACAGTGCCTGCAACATCTCATTGCTCAAGCGATGGCTAAAAAGAGCTGTGGAAAACAACAGAGGAAAACAGAAAGAAAAAGAAAAACAGAGAACTGAGAAAACGAGGGAAGGGTGGGTAAAAGTCTGACCAGAAAAAAGATATAGAATCGAATGTGGTCAAAATAAGATAAGTAAAAAATTTGCCTTTTCTTCACCCAGTCTGTAAAAATAGCTGTCCTCATAGCTTTCTGCCTGTCTGTCTCCAGGTAAGGTGTGCAGCGGTTTATCAGGGTAAAGCAGAAGGCAGAGCTCCGATAAAGTTGGAAGGAGAAAATAACCTCTACCACCTGACACCCCCCCACTGTTTGTAAATGTTTCTTTTTCTCATTAATTGTTGTGGTGTGGTATACAGCCATTAAACAGTAAATAAGTCATTAACTATGCTTGCTTCCAGGGTGCTCTGGGCCAGGACCTGTATTTGTTGCAGAGAAATGGAAGTGGTGGGCCCTGCAGGCACGGAGGCTGAGGTTAATGTAGTTGGGTTGATGACGGACAGCCAGAGTTCTGTAGCTGAATCAGCTCAGCCAGAAACATTTGCAAAATATGCCAATGTACACTGAGCCCATTTGTCTACATCAGATATAGAAAATAAGGCACTAAGACAATAATTTGAATATTTAAATTGCTATGGCATTAAACATTGACCATAACGTAATTTGCTACCTAACCAGTTTGGAGGTTATCCTCTGGGCATCGTTTCTGCATTCTTTTATGGAAAGAATGCAGAAATAAATTCTACAACCCTGATAAATGACCTCAGAGGGTGTAACATGAAATAAACTGGTCTGTGCACAGAATGTGCTGTAACTAATGACGGAACATGTTTCAGCCTGATCAAAGGTCAAAAGCAGCAAAATATTAAAAATATGTTTGTCTTTGGTGAAAAAAAGTCTAAACAGATTTTCAACTGCACCCATGGTTAAATAGCCTCAGCAATATCCACCATAAATGAAGCATGACCAGCGATGGAATAAATTAAAAGTAATGTTCAGCCTTTTGAAATTTAAACTTCTAGATCAGAAAATATTCGTCATAAAGCCTTTACGGTGCAAAGACATTAATTGTCACTGGTCCATAACTCTGAGTCACAATCGTTTTGATAACTTTTTCATAAATGATGTGTTAAGATGATGCACCGCAAATTTCATGATTACTGGAGGAAGTACTCCGGAAGACTGTTTGTTCACCCTTTTTGCAAAAGTATAACTATAAGAAATAGTGAGGGAAGCAAGATCATAAAGCTGCATGGAAGGAAGTCGATTAAGAGGATCTAAACCATTTTTTTGGCACTAACTTTATATGAAGAAAAAAAAAGAAGAAAACTTTGTTTTGAATTCCTCAATGGAAAGTAAGACTGTTATTGTTGGTGTTATGTACTATGAAGTTTAGATAAAGCTTACATTAAACTGTTTAATTCCACAATTATGTAATCTTCTTAACACTTTGAATTTGCATTTACTGATTAGCAGTTGCATAAATAAAACATTTTGGTAACAGAGTTCTACTAGTTATTCCACCAATTTACTAAATAAACAAATAAGCAATATTATCTTTCACTCAAGCTCAAAGGTAAACAAACAAAACTAAAAATGAGTTTTGTAAATCTTAAAATGGACATTTTCTTTTCAACAGAAAATAAAGATTTATGACTTAAACTGAAGAAAATATTAGCTTTTAAAAATAATTTAGGCACCATAAAGATTATAATACTAAAAATGTCAAACTTTGCAATTTGTTATATTATTACATGTGTTTTGTGGACTTGGAGAAGGCTTTCGACCGTGTCCCTCTGTGGGAGGTTCTCCGGGAGTATGGGGTCGGCGGCCCTCTACTAAGGGCTGTGCGGTCCCTGTACAACTGGAGCAGGAGCTTAGTTCGCATTGCCGGCAGTAAGTCAGACCTGTTCCCAGTGCGTGTGGGACTCTGGCAGGGCTGCCCTTTGTCACCACTTCTGTTCATTACTTTTATGGACAGAATTTCTAGGTGTAGCCAGGGCCCGGAGGGGGTCCGGTTCAACTGGATTTCATCTCTGCTTTTTGCAGATGAAGTGGTCTTGTTGGCTCCTTCGAGCAAGGACCTCCATCGTGCGCTGGGGCGGTTTGCAGCCAAGTGAAGTGGCTTGGGTGAGAATCAGCACCTCTAAGTCCGAGGCCATGGTTCTCAACCGGAAAAAAGGTGGTTTGTCCCCTCCAGATCGGCGGAGAGTTCCTGCCTCAGGTGGAGGAGTTTAGGTATATCGGGGTCTTGTTCATGAGTGAGGGAAGGATGGAGCGTGAGATTGACAGGCAATTGACAGTGCAGCGGAGTTATGCGGTCGTTGTATCGGCCTGTCGTGGTGATGAGGGAGCTGAGCCAAAAGGCGAAGCTCTCGATTTACCAGTCAATCTACGTTCCTACCCTCACCTATGGTCATGAACTTTGGGTCATGCCTGAGAGAACACGATCCCAGATACAAGCGGCTGAGATGAGCTTCCTCCGCAGGGTGGCGGGGTGCTCCCTTAGAGATAGGATGAGGAGCTCTGTCACCCGGGAGGAGGTCAGAGTAGAGCTGATGCTCCTCCACATCGAGAGGAGCCAGCTGAGGTGGCTCAGGCATCTATATCGGATGCCCCCTGGACGCCTCCCTAGGGAGGTGTTCCAGGCATGTCCCGCCGGGAGGAGACCCAGACGGAAGTGTCTGGGGAGAGGGAAGTTGCTCAGGCTGCTGACCCCGCGACCCAGTTCCAGATAAGTGGAGGAAGATGGATGGATGGATGGATGGATGGATGGATGGATGGATTGGATGGATTTTGTTATTCTGTCACTAAAACCCGCTGTGAACAACAGTTTTACTTTTTGTCATCACACCATGAATGCACAACATGAATAACCATTAATAGGTCGTCCAAAATCTCAAGATAATTTCTGGATGTACTCAATCAACAGAACATGTATCAGTTCACTGTTCATCAGTACCAAAGTTGGCTTCTTTCTACTCTGGGTCTAGGTTAAATTCCAGCTTGAAACCCTGTCAGGATGTCATTCATTTGCACAAGTATTGACTTTAGTATGGATGATAGGAAGAAGTCTGGATAAACAATGGATGGTTGGATGGATTATAGGTAAAGTAAATACAATTAAAATAAATCTAGACTACTAATTAGTGGCACATATTAACTTTGTTATCTTTGATGTCATTATATGGATTCTGCTGTGCATGTGTCTGCTGTGTTTCTTGTGGGTGGTGTCAACATGCCTAATTGCTTAGTTATTCATTTGTCAAGGCATGTGTGTGCCTCTGTGAATGAAACTCGTGGTAGGTGTCTTGTAAAAAGTGCATTTCAACACAACATTGTGATAAACAACAGTGGTAGTTCAACTCAATTGTGGATGTATTTATACCAAAACATACATCAACTGCAATCATTATGTATTAAAAGCTTGACTTTATCCCAGACCCACCAACAACTGGGCTGTGTTTTAATGGTCTTTTAAGCATAAACATGTAGCCAATTGCACCGTCGATGAGCGAGTGGCTAACTTAACTGCAGTTTTACAGAGTTAAATAGCAGCAATTTGAAAATGAACCAAGTTGAAGTTGAACCTGAAGAAGTATCCACACATGAAAAGGTTTAACTGATCCACAGCTAAACTGGATTGAAACTGGAGACACGCTCCAAACGTAAACATTAACCCTGCAAAATCAGCACTGTCTACATGAAGTCAATTGTTTTACATTTAAAAAGAAAATTGTACATTCACCAAAATGCATTTTTATTTCCTGTAATAAATAATAGACATTTACTGAATCCTGTTGTCATTAAAGGGTTTGAAAGGAGCTGATGTGATCCTTTTATCTCAACTGGAACAATTCTTCTAAATTATAAGGTTACATATAAGTTGTTTTTTTTTTGTTTTCTTTTTTGGGTGGGGGTATTTTCTTATAATAACCTAATAAGAGTAAATATTAACAAAATCAGTGCACAGGTGTGTCTGTGTTAAAGCAAACACTCAGAAGCAAGTTAAAACTTACTTATATCAGGTTTAAATAGAAATGCAGGGAAATAAATCTCTAGTGGTTGTTTTGGCATGTTTTGAAGACATTGTAGTTGAAATCAAGTGAAGCCTCAGCTGCAGGTTGAACCACAGGTGAAAACAACAGTGCAGTAGAGTTTAGGAGGTCACTGACTGACTTGTGTCATGCAGGAGTTTAACAGGGGTTTTAAACCCTCAACCTCAGCCAAGCTTTTGACAGTGCAGTTGTTTTGGGTCTGGTTATTTTGGGGCAGTTCTTGCCAGAGGACAGTGTCAATAATGCAGATAATAATTATTTTTGATAAACACCGTTTTAAGCCTTAGAAACCTAAATCTTGACAAACTTAAGTGGATTAAATCGAATTTTCTAAAAAGTCTTTCATAAGCTAGTGATCAAACATCTCCACTGTCAATGTGGAAATGAGAAGTCAAAGTAAACATCTTGTGTGTGGGCTGAAGAAAAGGAACAATCTTCAAAATTCACACATTCTGGCTTAAAATATGGTGTCAAATCTTCAAAACAAGGCTCCATGCCAAAATGAAAACATCCTATTCTATCACTCTGTACCAATGAGCCACGGGGGCTGTTTTTATTCTAATAAGACCATAATTAAAGCCTCCATCTATTCTCACCATCACACATGTATGTACTCGCTCAAAACAAACAACACACAAATACATAAACACACTGACAAAAATTTAAAAAAAAAAAAAAAGCTGTGTTCCTCTCACCCACATCAGGTCCATCAACAGTGTGTGCAAGTGTGTTTGTGTATGCCTGCGTGTGTTGGAGGAGGTTCAGGTTGTGTGTGTGTGTGTGTGTGTGTGTGTGTGTGTGTGTTTGTTGATTACAGGCAAAAAAACTTTGTTTTCTAAAAGTACTAACAAGAACTGGTTATAGAGACC
>JBAMYA010000019.1:16291086-16308012 GCA_037176975.1 Arrhamphus sclerolepis
CCCCCCCCCCCCCCCCCCCCCCTCCCCCCCCCCCCCCCCCCCCCCCCCCCCTCCCCCTCTCCAACATCATTCTTAATTACACATTTGTCACTTGAAATGCATTCTGCCTACTTTGTGTGAGCTGTAGCAGACTGATTAATTCAGCAAATCTCACATTCCTACTGCTCATTATACACAAAACTTCAACTATTCTGTACCTTTTTCTTTCTTTTTTTTTTTTTTAAATCTATGTCTTTCCCCATTCAATTCCTTTTTTCATTCTTTTGGTTGTTGACATTTCAGGGTTTTCATCCGAGTGTACTGATGTATCTGTACTTGCCAGATTCAGCTGCCACATGTGAGCTTTTCCTTGGGGATTTATAATCTGACAGCACACATAGGCGGTCATAGTCTTATATTGGCTAACGATGACAAGACAATTAGAGTGGAGAGAAACACGTTGTTTTCATTCCTATGCACCCCTGCAGCTTTCATCTATATTAATGTCTCCACTGTATCAGAAAAAAGGGGAAAAAAAAGTTTGTTGTATACAATCTTGACACTTTGATTGGATTAGTGTAATCACTGGTCCACTGTTACCTCAACCAATAAAACAATCATGACATAATGATGGCACACATTAAGATTCTACATAATTGTACATTTTCTGAAATAACTTAAATTGAACAGAGCATATGAGCATATGCTGAGTACGGATACAATGAACCCCACTGAAGAGAAAGCCCATCTTTTGAACATGGTGTGCTTTCGTGATAAAAAGAAAAAAAAAACACAGTCCCATATTGTCCACAAGCACTGAGGTGTTAAAGAAACCCTTGTCTCACTTTTGTTGTGAAACAGCGTTCTTCTGTTTGAGCCATTTCTGTCTTGGATTCCTTTGTAAGCTTACAAGCACAGGTCCACTGCATCCCTGGAGATGCTAAATCACAGCATCAGAAAAGCAAACAACATCTGTTTACTCTCAAATACAACACTCTCTTGCAAAGCTGCTGCCATGGTGGATGTATCCTACATGAAGAGTGAACAAACCAGTAAGGTGGCTGTTATCACACCACTACAGATCAGTCTTGGACCAGTGTAACATGGAACATATCACAATGCACTAGATTAAAATAAAATGGACTTTCCTTGTCTTAGGTAAATCAATATAAACCATCATTGCTACATTCATCTCAAAAAAATCAAATTTATGTGACATCCTTGTAAGTTGTACACATTGGAAATATTTGTTTTAAAAAACTATGTAAAAAAGGATTGCAAGAGACTTTTTAGTCATCTGAAATAAAGTTGTTTCCCCATATTTTTGAAGTTATCTTAATAAACAGGCAATGTTCTATATGCTGATGTTCATTAGCAGCTAAAAATATGAAATAAATTATTTTTATGTGTGTGCTTGTGCTGATGCCACCTATAATGAGTTAAAGAGAAATTAAACCTTCATAACAAATGTGACCAAGGTCTCTCAGCACAGGAAGTTTCATTCCTCTGAGTGTCTGACATAAATATATACTGAGTCAATCAACTTAAATTAAATTCAAAAATTCTAATTCAAGAATATTTTATTAATCCACACAGGGAAATTCAACAAGTAATCACTATTTTGTTTAACTGATATTTAAAAGACAGCACAGAAGATGGATGGAACATAAACACACACAGTGTCAACATTATAAACCTCATGTGCTGCCAAAACACTAAGATGAGCATGAGCCACATCCTATATACACAAAAATACACACAGATATGAATACTATACTCCAGAAGCAATGCTAGCATATTATATCATACTGTATGTGTGTATGTGAGACAGAGCATATGCACACTTGCCATTTGAGTGACTATAAATGTCTCTTCTCACAACATGCTCTTTGAGCCAGCATGCCACCCACTGTTAAACCACAATCCAGTGTTGCTGACAGCACATAGAGTAAATTAGTCCTACTGGTCTGACCTTGCCACATGGGGTGTGAGTACAGTCTGAGAGGGTCTCATCCAGTATGCTATAACATCACCTGTGTAGCTTTTTGGCTTCTAAGCTCACACAGTCAAGGATAAAATATCATTTTCTTTAATGACAGTGAGACAAACTATGAAAACAAAACACATTTTCAATTAATTCAAATAATGTTTGCAAGACACAGTCAATTTTGATTTTCCATTTTAAAAAAAGAAGAACTGCTGAAGAAACTTTAAACTGAACTTTTGAGTTTGGAGTGCAAATGTACAACTGCTATATATAAACTATCGTAAGTGCCATACATTCAGAGGAGAGTGTCCACTGACTTTTGCTGACAATCTCATTTGTAACTGCTAATGCGCTATCAAAGACAATGAGCAAATACAGGGCCATGTCATGTAATTTAGTGTATCTATTAGATAAGAACAAGTAAAACAACAATAATAATAATAACAATAATCATAATAACAACAATAATACTTCAGCTCCCCCGTGACCCAAATAGCATGTTTCCACCCAGGATACTGTTTGCCAAATGACTTAATGTTGAATATAAATAACATGCAGTAATGTCCAGAAGAGAATCATGCCTGTTTTTAATGTAGTTCTGCCTCAGGGTCCGACTATCATGCACATCCAGTTTTGACCTTCAGCCTTGTCCCTTGAGCAAAGACACCCCTGATTCTCTGAATTTTGATGGTGGGATCTTCAATGTCTTTGCAATTTTATGTCAAGTAATATTTTTCTGAAGTTGTTCCAAAATTTTCAAATACAGTTTGTTGCAGATTGATGAACCTCAGCCCATCTTTAAATCGCCTCAATCCTGTTACTGACCTGCTGTCAAGTATCCTAATTAGTTGTCAAATACTCCTGCATTTGTTGTTGATTTCAGCTTGTTACTTTTCTGGCATTTTGTTTTTGTCCCATCTCAACTTTTTTCATATGTGCTGCTGCAATCAAAGTCATGTCAGGCAAATATGTTGTATGAGATGATAAAATGTCTCAGTTTCAGCATTTGAAATGTTCTTTGTGTTCTACTGAGAAAACTTAAACAAAAACAATGCAGAGATTTTGCAGAGCTCAGAAATCCATATTTTGTTTAAGTGTTAAGAACCCATGCAATCCACACATACAAAGAAATCAAACCACTACAGTCCATATATTAGGCTATATTCAATAACAAGAAATGATAGAGGGAAAAAAAAATCACACTCACTGAAATTTATTTCATACTTCATACAAAAGCCTGTGTTGGCAATGACAGCTTCACAACAAGTCCTGCATGGAGAAACTATTTACATATATTGCCCAGGTGTGATTTTGGGCCATTCTTCCACTCAGACTTCAAATCATCTTCTATTAATTTTTATCTTTAGTTCTTTCTATAGATTTTCAATTGGGTGCAAGACATATGATTGGCTGGGCCATTTTAGCAGCTTTATTTTCTTTCTTTGAAACCAGCTGAGGTTTTTTTTTGGCTGTGTGTTTGGGATCATTGTCTTGCTGAAATGTCCACCCTCATTTCTTCTTTATCATGCAGGTCGATTTTCACAAGAACGTTTCAGTACGTTCATCTTTCTTCAGTTACACGAGGCCCACCAGTACTGTATGCTGAAAAACAGCCCGACCCCATGATGTTCCCACCTGCAAACTTCATGGTTGGTATGGTGTTTTGGGAGTTTTGAGGGTGCAGTGCCAATTGTCCTCCAAACATGGTGTGTATTATAAGATCCCAAGAGTTCAGTTTTGGTCATATCTGACCAGACTACATTCGGACAGTGTTTCACCTTCTGTAACCAATGCTCAGTATGTTTTGCAACTGTAAAGTTGCAAAGGTCTTCAGAGAGCTCTTTGCTTTTACTCAGCAAGGAATGTTTCTTGCGTGACATGTTGGTAATGAGACACTTTTGCTAATAAACCATCAGTTGGAAATGAATCAGCTGTTAAGTTACACAAGTAACAGGATTGCTTTCGAATAATTAATTGATTTTTAGCTGGTGTTTTGGCTTTTTGTGCCTTTTTGCACTTCCCATTTTTCATGTGTTCAATACTTTATTCCTGTGTCATTTCACATTATTAAAACTTAATTTATTGATATATATAGCTTGATTTCATTGCATGTGTGGATTACATGTGTTGTTATTAACACCTGGTAAACGTTTTATGTCAACAGCACCTTCAAAAATGTAGAGAAAACGGTAACATTTTCAAAGGTCATCTTACCCTCTGTATGTATCGCAAACTAAGTAGACGATTGATAAAAACTAATGGGTCAAATTTTTGGCAAAAGTAACACCATTAGACACAGCAAAACCACGTATTTACATAAACATTTCCTTCTAGTCCAATGATATAAAGGGCTGCACATTAACCTTCTTTCAAATATTTATTTCACAATGAGTAAAATCTCTTGGTGTCATTCTCTCCTTTTCTCTACTCTGCATCTGTTAACACTTTCCTCAGTCTTTTCAATCTTTGCCATAATAATGATGGAATTACTCAGGTAGTTTCTTTTTACTTTTATAAGAATAACAAAATTTATCAATGTGGTGGCTGAAGAGATATTTGTTATTGTACTTGACTCAAGATGACAATAGGGAATTTGAATGGCCAAATGTCATATGTTTCATTTTCAAAATTAAGGTCTGATATAAGAAAAAAAACATAATAAAACTCAGAATATCTTAGATGCCATCTTAGATTAACACCAGAGACACATATACCACAGCCTGCAGAGAAAAAGACAGGAGTACATTATTAAATATATAGTTGTTTGTTGTTGTTTTTTTCTTTTTCGATTCAAGCTCCACCATCTCTGTTGTACACTTAGTTTAGAAAAAAAGATGATGTAGATGTTCTGATAGAAATAAAGTGAAAATGAAACTAAGATCTGTTGAGTAATGTGATGCGTCAGTCACCCTAAAATAGACAGAAATGGATCTTGCCTCCAGTCTAAAAGACATTCACTGTAATACCACAAACAGAACATATCCTGGAGACAATTATCTGCAGTCTACTTGTAATGTATATTGTATTCTTTTCTAATTCAAGTGCATCAATCACAGACTATCGGCAAAATAACTCAAAACCAAATATCCCAAAAGATTAAGAAGTAATTTTAGCCCCTTTTATTTGGGATGAATCAAATAGTTAACAAAAATCACTGTTTCTTTATCTGTTACCTATCTTCTTGTCCAATTGTGAATCATCACCTGTTTTCTCACAACAAACTTAACCAAACTAATGGATATATAGTTGCATATTTCAGTCACACTTCTGAATTGATAAAATTGATGGTTGGACAGACAACATTTATGAGATAAAATAAAAATCTTTGCAGGAAATTAGCTCAAAATGTACATATTAGAATAGTAACTTGTCAGCAGCCCCCTTACATAGTAAAGCAGCAGTCAACAGACATCTTAGCCCATCAGCACACTGTTAAATTACAGCCATCAGCATTCCCCCCTCCCCCCTCTAGATCTAAACTCTCATCTCTAGCACCAGGAGAACAATCTGCCGAGTAATTAGCCTCCATCAACAGACAGTTACAGAGAGAAGGAGGACGTTTGGCTTGATTAAATTATTAAACCACACAAACAAAAAAACAAAAGCAGCATCAAAGAGGCACTGCGGCTCTCCTTCAAACCTCCTAGCTGTTCCCTAAATACAGAATACAGAGAATGTGTTCTCCCAAGCCACGAGTTGGCATAATTAGCTTAATGTGTTCATTGCTGCACTAGTGTGTATGTGTGTGTGTGTTGGCTGTGATTGTACCCACTCCTCCAACTGCTATCTAAAATAAGCAAGTGGTTAACGACAACATGATGCCAGGAACACCCCCCACAGCCCTCCACACCACCACGCACACATAACACGCACATCTACACACATACGCATTAAACAATACTTTAATTACAACATTTCTAACTCCCCCCTGCCTCCTGTGCCTTCCCAACCCCCAACCCACAAATCTGTGAATCTGGAATTGAATTTAGCCCAAGTTGAGGGCTGCGCTGGCATGAAAAGACTATTTGATTAGAACGGCAGTTGTTTCATTTGTGGTGCAGCAGATTGCAGAGCCTCTCTATCCGGTGTGCAATCTGTATTCATTACTTGGTGTAAAAGGATGATCCATGTCCTGACACCAGACTCATCATTTCATGCAGATGCACAGCAGCTCCACAAGGCCCTTACCGAGTCACCACATAAAACCTCCTGCTGGAGCCTCAGCATCACTTCTGTCCTTTCTCCCCTAGTTACCACTTTCTCCTTTCTTTCTGTTTTCTTTTTCCTTCTCTCAAAATTAGCTTGTTATGCTTGCTTTTCTGATTACTTTTTTGTCCTGAGAAGATCGGATGGATTGAAAATTTCCTATTTACATAAAAAAAATTCCATTGCTATTACTACTAACAGTAAATTGCACCTTGGTGGAATAAATAAACATTTGAAATACAATTACTCCTTTGAAGACAGCCTTTAGCTAAATCATTATTTAATGTGAGACATGTTGAAAAAAAATATACATACACTGTAGTAGAAAAATGCTTTATATTAATGAAAGAGTTGCAACTCAACTTCACAGCACCTATTCTAATTTCTTTCTCAGGTTTTCTCTCACATCTTTTCTCAGCAGTCATTTCCCTTGCCCATTTCTTTTATCCCATGCCATGCCGCAGAACTCGGCTCTCTCTACTCAAAGAAATGTCCAGGACCTCCAGCCACCAACGGGCCACAGAGGTCATAGAATCTCACCATGTGACCAGTAAATACCTGCGATAACCCTTAATGTGCTGCATCAAAACCACAGTTAGTACAATATTGGTGGGTTACAGCACAATAATGGAAACTACTGCCTTTGAATTCAGTCATCACCATGGTGAAAAAACTACTTTCTAATAACAAGTGCAATAATTGTCACAAAATGCAACAACCATGCCACAAATAGATAAAGAAAAGTTCTGAAACAGTGCAAAATTTATGACATTTACGAACATAAATTGGCATCCTCTGAACAAGCTAAGGACATTGGGAAAGCATAAGGAAAGCCTGGGCAAGTAACAACTGAGTAATTCAAACTTTATCATCTTATGCCCTGTTCACACTGGACGAGTATTACCTGGAGACCTGCAGTAATTTCTAAATTACAGACAGACATCTGTGTTTTTTTTATACCGTATTCGGAAGGGATGAGTGAAGCACTATAATTTACAGACACTAACTCCTGAATATGTTGTCAAAGCCTAACATTGTGTAACATCTGGCATTGCGATCAAATTAGCAAGGGTGGCAAAAAAAAAAAGAAAAAAAGAAAAGAGTAGGACACTGAACATGAGAAAAGGACCCTAAATTTATTCATAATAATAAAACAGTAAATGGTCACTTGAACAAGACTTATGCGCTTATTGTCATGGTAGCATTAACAGGGAAGTAACCGGCACTTTTGTGGTAGTAAACACTTACAGTTTTCTTACCACATGCAGCTATGCATCTAATTATCGCTCTTCTGCTCCTCTGAACGTATTTATTTTCATGAGTTTCCACGTAAAGCTTAATCACAACAAATTTTGTGATTTTTGTCCTAAAATGTCAAAGATTATGTAATCCACCATAATTGCACTGGGAAAAGCCAAAAAAGGTTGCAAGAGGGGAAAAAAAAAAATCTCTCTCACCATCATTGGATTACTGAGATGTGCAATCACACTGGATTAAAATTATCCCATGACCTCTGTGTTGGCTGAAATAGGGGTAAGTAATATGGGCTGGAATTTGTACTTTACAAATCACAGACATGGCACATTCACACTGGATTAATATAAGAGACACCTTCAGCAATGATTACATATTCCCGCAGGTCCTCAGGTAATATTAGTCCAGTGCAAATAAGGCATAAGTCAAACCAGTCAATGGTTTCACTTTAAACTCCACTGTGCTTCCAATCTTGACTCTGAGATGTGCAGACCTATAAATGTTAATAAGTGCTTGTGCACATGTCTACTGTACTGTACTGCACTGTATAGTACTGTGTTATATAAAAATAAGTAGGTACATTTAATAGCTGCTGTACAACCAGCCTTTAAACATTTACCATAATGCTACTATGGTAAATTGAGTCAGACATCCCTTCTATAGCCCATAATGTAATCATCCCTATACTGGGAGCCAGTTGAAGTGGTTACGTGATCGGCTTCTACTTGTGCAAAACATAATTTTTTTTAAAGTAACCTACTATAACAACAACCAGTGGCATGAGTATAGACTGTTACTGCGTTGTAATTGCAGAGCGTAGTATGTGGTTTAGAAAACAGCACGATTCCACTTTGGGAGTCTTGATGGGTACATAATGTTTACACAGTTACGGATGTTGCTATTCTAGACAAAGAGACAAACTGAAACTGCTTCAAAACATATTTTACACATAAACTAAAACTGAAGCTGTCTTTTATTGCCACAAAAACTTTATATCATGCTGATTGTATTAGGTTGTTTTCTTTTCATGTGTTTTCTCAAAGGAAGTTTGGAGAAAAACATAGCTACAAATCTGAGGATAAAACAGAAATATGTATTCAGTAAAGCACTGGTTTTTGTTGTTGGTGTTTTTTTTTTTTGTTTGTTTTTTTAGCTGAAAGCATGGGTCTCTGCTGTTTGAATAAAAAGAATTAGAATGCCTCATAAAAAGTCTGTTTTATTTCAAAACATGCCCTTAAGCTCAGCAATCCCTTTTAAAGTGAATCTAAATAAAAATGAGGCAATGAATTTTGATAAGGAACCTTGAGTCAGCAGAGATAACACAAGGAAAGCTCACTTTGCTATCAGGGAAACAATTTGAAAATTCATTCTGTACTGTGTCATATCCTTTTCCACATGCCATTATTAAGTGATCTGGGGACCATCAGCTATGACAATAATAAACCATGCCTTCATAAAATAAGGCTACTTACAATACCCTGCACTCACTGATGCAACAGGCTCACGTGTTACATGCTTTTCAAACCCATACAAGTACTTCCACAAGTTTTTTCTAGGACCAGATCTTGTCAAGTATCTTGACCAATGTGGAAATATAAATAAATAAAATACCTTACCAGTGAAATAGTCACATTTGGAGATTGCCAAGAGAAACTCAGAAATCAACTTCCAAATCAGAAAAAAAGACCCAATGCAACAGATATATGTCTGCACCTCTTGTCTAATTTACTACAGAGGTAGAAATGAAGGGAAACAGCAATGAAAACGAAATGGATAAGAAGAATGAAAGAAACTGTTGATGAACACATGAGTGATTCTGCCTAGGAGGTTATTCCCAGAGCAGTGGATCCAGCAAATTCTGGCACAAGGAGACTCAATGTGGTCTTGCTTCAAGCAACTGCCACCAAACAGCTGTCAGGAGTACTTGTCCACAGCCCCACCATGGCGGCAATGATTCATCCAGTGGAGTTCACTGGAGACTTGTGTTTCCTCTTGTTCCTCTTGTCACTGCTGGAGGTCATCACAACACAAATATGACAGCAGAGAGACACAGGAAACTCAGAGGGAACCCAGGATGAGACGGTGTTGGAAGAGACAAGGATGAGGTGGGAGAGATGGAGGGTCTTTAAACCCTTGTCTATTTCTATAAAGTCAGGTTGGAACCGGGATGGAGTTTAATGTGCTGGTCCACACAAAAACAGGCCTTCAAGACCAAAACATTGTCCAGATCTGATAGATCTGATAGATAAAAACCTGGCACACAGGCTGGCCCTTATGCTGCAAACCACAACCAGAAGTAGACTTTCCAACAGCTGTCACAAATAAATTATATTAAGAACAAGAGGGACATGTACTGCAAACAAAGACAAGTCCATCCATTTCCTATACATGTTTCATTATGAACATGAACAAGTCATTTCATGTTGCACATTCAATACCATCTCTTCCTGTTTCTGTCCCCTCTGTATAAAAAAGGCGAGCAGCATCACAGGTATTAAGCTAATCTAGTCTACTTTTCATTTTCTTGATTTTTTTTCCTGTTTCTATATTTTCATGAGGGCCAAATTGTCAGAAGTCTATGGACTATGGGCTGGACATCTCCCTGTAGGCTGCTATTACTTTCATATTGAATGTACAGTTGATACAAAGCATCACCACAATTTTAACAGTTTTATGTAACACAAAACTTAAAATACAGTCTTTTAGTCCAAGTAAAAACAGAAAAAAGTAAACAGCTTCTTGGTTAATAAAGTCACAATACCAGCTACTGTTGACTTTTAGTGTAACAAACAAAAAAACTGAAACAAAACCAGATTCTGGTATAAGAACACCTTTATAAGCGTCACTGTTCTCTAAGACAAATCAAATAAGACAAATCAAAAACATGCAATAAGACATTTTTATGTGCAAAACAGAAATCTAGGCACATACAGATTTCTGTGTGCTTTTGCGTCTGTGCTGTGGGATTAACAGATCAAGAAAGAGAGATGGGAAGTGACCAGCCTTCTAACTACTGTACGTCTGTCTGTCTCACTAATGAGAGAAATTGCATTTCCTTGATTGAGATGGAAAATTTGTTCTCCTGTTGTATATCCTTTCAGCAGTATTAGGCCAAATATATCCTCATTGAAACAAACTGTCAGCATAAAAAAACACACACACACCAACAATGTTGAGCTGTATCTTAGTCTGTGGATTCACCCATTCAGCTTTCCTCATTCGAGTAAGAAGATTGTTTTTATTTTTATCTGGCGAGCATCTGAAGCTGGCGTATAGTCCTTATCAAAATTGGTGGGGGTCATCTTGAAGTGCCTCCACACTTTTTATTCTTTATTTACCAAGCAGATGTAAATTGTCTGTTTTCATCAACAGTCTTCTCCTTTGACTGCACCATGTTTAGGGATGAAGCTGGTCTCTCTGAAGTTCCATGAACAGTGGTGGTGCTACTGTGAAGTGTCACAAAATAGCATACACACAGTTTATCAGCTATTAAACAATTTATTTATTATATATGGGTAGATGGGCCAGTTCTGGCCCACAGGCCACCAGTTGCATAGCCCTGCTCTTAACCTTTTTGATCGAAAAACAGAAAAAAAAAAGAAAAAAGGAAATGGAGAGTTTCTTAAACGTCTAAATTCAGATTTTCATAAAGATAAACAAAAAGAATACTTCAGAAAACACATGTTTTGTTCTTAAGATTTCCATCATAACTTCATGTACTATTTAGAGAATTTCCTAAACTTAAGTTACAGTGTATTCTGCTGCAAGAATAACTCCTGCAACAAAAACAAAGAAAACAGACATGAGGTACCAATAGCTGGTATATTTTGCATAAAAACCTTAATTACCTTCTCTGCAGGGCTTGTTTTAGTCTGCTCTTCTCTACTTTACATGCAAGTGCTAATCTGACGAAATGAATGCGGCGGTTGACAACTCGATAGAAATTTATTCAGTGAGTGGCAGAATGGCCAGAGCATCACGACAGTAAACAAGGATGTAAATGTGAGTTTCAGGAAGAGGAAAGTTAAGGCGTACCATCACTTGTAATGTAATGTAAATATCAGGAAGGAAAAATAGTATTCTAGTATGAGAATATTAGAGTTAAATTATCAGTTCATATAATTGGAAATTAGATAGTAAGCAACTCAATTTAATTTTTTTTTTTTGTTGTAATATTTTATTCAGGTTCAATTAAACCAATAGAGAAGAAGGGAGAGTGGTAAAGACGAAAAATGCTCAAATTAAACCTCAGAAGGTGGACAAAAATATTGAATCAGTGATAGAAATATGACACTGCTGTAAATTTAATCAAGGTCATTCCACAAAGGTGAACTGAAATGATTGTGACAATAATAGAGAATAACGTCAGTTATCTCAGTTAATTGTGATGGGCAATAATGTAATTTATATGGATGGTCTAGTGAAGACCACTCTATAGAGTCATTATTTATCCATGTCTATCAAAAAGAGTCAATCATGAGTAAAAACACAGATCACAACATAAATCAGGAATTAAATCAGCCTTCAATAAAAACACATCTTAGAAAAGTTCTACAATAGAAAGAGAAAATTACTGTTTTTTTCTGCACTAGACTGTAAGGAATAAAATGTAGGAATTGGAATGATATGATACAAAATAAACATTTGTAAAGCACATGGTGACTTTTGGCATACATGGAATCCAGTGGCGGTGGGCCATTAAAGTATCAATTGATAATGTGAAAATTGAACATATTTTAACCATTTATAGTAATAAGAAGAAGAATGAAGCCCAGGGGGGAACAAATCAAGGCCAGAGAGTGTGTCCATGATGGTGTCTGTCTGGAGGACTGTGTGGTACTGAGGGGTGAGAGAGCGGAGAGCCTTGGATGTTGGGACGAGGATCTTGTATTGAATACATTGTTTAATGGGAAAACACTGACATTGTCTGAGGGTGGGTGTGATGTGTTGCCAGGACCCATCTAAGGACCCTGGCAGCTGACCCTGGTGCTGGAGTCTTTTCAGGAGTTTGCTAGACATCCTGACCAGGACTTCATTCCTGTAGTCCAAAGACTATGAATGCATGGATGAGTTGCTCTGTGTCAGAGTCAGTGAGTGAGTGGTGAAGGTGTGCAATGTTGAAGAGGATAAAGAATTTAGACTTTGTGACAGATCTGATTAGTGGTTTGAATGTCAATGAGGAGTCCAGGATAAAACTCAGGTTGCTAACTGCTGATGAATACCATTGTTGATGGCTTGATGGTGGTGCCACCAATCAAGGCCATGGGCCTCTTTTCTAAACGATGCACACGCACACAACATGGCCTGAAAATTGCATGTGACACTTTCCATGCAAAGATTGGAAACTATGGAAAAAAAGAAAGAAAAAAATAACTTGACGGGAGAATGTGCACGCCTCTACGCCAATTTCTACCTTGCACAAGAACATTTTGGAGACAGGGGAAAATGGCGACGCAGATGGTGAGGTGATGAATGGAAGTCACGTTCATCAAATACATTTTATTCTAATTCATATCAATATCAGACTTGTAGCTTCACGTAATCAGAAACAGCCAAGTCTGTAGTATCATAGATGTGTTTTTGGAGTGATCTATTACTATTTCATAAGCATCCAGTGCAGTACATCCATATATCATACTTCCATATTCAAATGATATTCTATACTGGGGGATAGCATTAATTGTGTGTATCAATCATTCTAATCACTACGTAAATAAAAAGTTCAGCGGCACTCAAGCATAATGCCGCATAATGGTTCGATAATGGATGCGCTGGGCACTCCTGTAGAATCAATACATCAGGATGGAGTTTTTCAGGACCACCAAGATTTCCTGTCCCCCGATGATGACTGGCTAATAGATCAACGCTCTGGGATATATGTGCTGAACTGGGTTCAGTGTTAACTAGGCCAACCTGTTAGAACTTAGCCATCCTGGAGTATGTAGGATTTGACCACTCTTGGGTTTCTGGCAAAAACAGCTCTTTGAAGCAGGATTTAACCAGCAGGTATGTTATTGATATGATTAAAAATATATATTTGTAAATTGGATGGCATTTTCAGTATGACCAGTCCAGTTTTGTTACAATGTGGAAGAACAACAACATTAAAAGGTATTTTACAGCAATGTTCAGTTTCACAAATGTGATCGTGCAATTGACTGAAGTCATGTTGCTATAAGGGCTCTGAGTGAAGATGAATTTTTACATATGAACCATAAAAATGTGCATACGATCAATGTACAAATATTCTGAGACTCAAACATGGTTCTGACAAATTTAGTGGCATGGTGGCCTAGCTCAATGCAGAGAACAGAGAGGCAGGCGCATGATGGCTGGCAGAAGCTGATTTATATGCAGAAACATTCATGAGGTCCTTTGCATTGACCATTTATGGTAGAATGTGGGTGTTTTGAGAGCAGGATACGCAGCCAATTTACCTGTGCACTTCTAGGTGGACTGTGATTTATAAAGGGAAACTACTGCAAGTGTGCAGAGCATGGTTTTATAAGTCAGAATCTTTTTTGGTGCACACGTATGTAAAAATGTATTAATGATCCCACGCACAGTTTTATAAATAAGCACCCAACCTTCAAGAAGTGGCTTGGAGATCACAACAATGAGCTCAGTTTTTTTCACTGTTGAATTTCAGGAAGTCAGATGAAAGCCACTGCCTGAGGCAGTTTCTGAGTGATTGAGGTGGTAGTTGCGCTGTAGGTGTATATTTGTGAATGATCTGCATATGAATGAAAACTGAGCTCATGTTTGAGAATGATCTGACAAATTGGGGGCATATAAATGATAAAAGTTAGTGGACTGAATAAAGAACCATGCAGTACACTCTGAGAATCTGTAGATGATTGACCAGATGAATTGTTAATGTAAATTAACAATTTCCTGTTGGAGCAGAAAGACAATAAGAAGGAGAGGGAAGTACTGGACATTCCAAAGTAGCTACACAGTGATAAACAGTTTACTCAAATTCAGACAAATGCTACAAAACTGATTGGACACATCATCAAAGGAGAGATGGCCAATGATCAAAAATATATTGTGAAAGAAACCCAGAAGTTTCTAAAGGTGAAGGAGTAGAGAAGCTGAAACAAGCAAAGGTTGTAAGACACACAAACAACTGAAGACAGCTGTACTAGAGGCATGGCAAGGCATTAGAAAGTGTGGAAAAACTAATATTTAATGACTATGCATTTCATAGCTATATATTTGTTAGCAGTCTCTTACTCCAAGATGGATGTGAACGCTTTTAAATTAAAGCTAAACGTGCACCATCTCCATCATTACAGTATGTGACTAATGTCATTTGCAGTGATTCCCCCATCAGATTCTGTGAAAAGCAGCAGATTCAGACTATAAAAATTGGCTGACCGCTATC
Organism: Arrhamphus sclerolepis; assembly: GCA_037176975.1. Classification (NCBI taxonomy): domain Eukaryota; kingdom Metazoa; phylum Chordata; class Actinopteri; order Beloniformes; family Hemiramphidae; genus Arrhamphus; species Arrhamphus sclerolepis. Next base: position 16,305,900 of record JBAMYA010000019.1, read on the forward strand.
ATCAAAACAGTATTCATAATTTTTTCTATGATAGCTCATAATGATTTACTAATATGTATAATATTGTCAGAGTAAAGGAACAATTTACTCTTTTTGTGATTATGGAAATAACTTCCCTTCATGTGATTTCTCTTAACAAGTGAAACTTACAAATCACCCATGCAGTGGATGATCACCTCATGTAGTAGATATGCTGAAGGCACTTGGTGTAAGGTTTTAGTGGCTGTCTTCTATGAATAGTTCCCTGAAGGCTCCTATGACAATAGCTAACAGACGTGCCCTTCACGGCAGCTGACATCAAGCAGGCTCCTCAATCAGAACAGAAAGCCACGGCAACTTAGACAAGGAGGTGCCCTATCAAATCTCTCACTGATTTCTGATCATAGACAGAAGCTGGAATGAAAAAGCAGCACATGAAACGTGCGGGTTTCAGTATGAGACAAAAACCCTTTTCATAGATCCCATTTTATTAATATTCAACAACTTTATTCATAGTAATTTAAGAATAATAACCTGTGTCCCTCTACAAGATTTTACAGAAGTTACTAAGAAAAACAAAGTCAGCAATTCTGCTGATATATTATATTCAGATGGATTCTGTTACAGGTCCAACTTTCCTTCTAAATATCTGTGAAAATATGCTACTACAATTACACTTTACAACCCAAGAGTTTATACCAATGATAGTAGTTCTGTGACACTAACTAACAGCAACAATACATGTTTGTGTCCCTGTGGCCAAGTCATACTCCAGGGCAATAATTAAATCCTAAACAGTGATTTCTTTTCCGGTCACACTTTTTACTTTGTCCTTGTCATTGCAATCAACTTAACCAGATTAGTCCAAGCTTTTTGAGGTAAGTGAGTCGTTCGTTAAACACAAAAAAGGAAGTACGTACAAAAAGAGACATCCATCCAACCATCCATCATAACCGGTGCTACGGTGGAGCCAATTTCCACAAAGCTGCTAAGCTGATTGAGGCAGACCAAATCTGTTTCACCAGCTTACATTCCTTCAAAATGGCCATCTCACTTCCAATATCTCGGGCTTTTACTGTTCCCCATTCCCTTGGCTGAGGCTGAGTGTTAGCAAGGCTTAGCTGGATGAAACACTCCAACAACCCAGTTCTTTCCTGGAACCCACTGATATCTTTATAGCACAGACTTGCCCCATACTGCAGCTACAATCAACTGGTTTATTTACTAAAGCTATTATTATTTGTGTATTTAATTTTGCTTTATATTTTACTTCATATCTGTAATGGATGGAAGGAACAAATAATATATGATTCAAAGGAGGTGATAAAAAGGCAAGTAAATAGAAAAAGTGTGGTGAAAACGAAGGTTAACTGAATAAGGTGTGAGAAATTGTCATGTGATTTGATCAATTCAATTGTGATTTGTCGAAAAACAGTAGTGATATGAAAAAATGAAAGCTATGTCTTATCCCCCATCTTATAATCGCCAATCATCACCCACAATAGAAAGATAAGTGCAAACCAAGTATTCTCAAATTCTGGCAGCAAAACAGCAATAATCGTTGGATGCCATTTGCATTACATTGTCGTCTCTCTCCATCAAACACCACTCTACAACACACTCTCACATTGACTGATTTGTGTTGCTCTGAATACATCACCGTTTTCATTGCTCTGATTGGTTGTAGCATTAACCATCTGCATGCAGAGGCAGTTTGACAAGCCACCGTTGGTGCCAGCACCTGGATCAAGGAGCCCTATTGTTTGTTTTCAGACCCTACAACTTTCTAGATGTGGACAGGCTCAATCAGGTTAGTGATTTTCACCTTTGAGGCCTACTTTTTCAAATGATAAATGGCAAATTTTGTTGTGAATGATGATTAGCGATTGTAAAACAGGGGAAAAATTATATTTTTATTGTATTGCCATTGTTTTATGAAATCTCGTTTAAGCTTACCAAATCACTTGACAATTTATCAATCCATTTTTGAGTTCACTTCTACTTTAACTGCTATATTTTTCGATTCATTCATTTCTAATCACCATCTATACATTATATATATATATATATATATATATATATATATCCATACACACACACACACACACATATATATATGTAGATATATTATACA